>CM032643.1:9116177-9201050 GCA_019097785.1 Fraxinus excelsior
TCTTGTTCCTGAGTTAGAAAGAAATCTTCTATCTATAGGACAAATCACATCAGATTATCCAATTATTTGTGAATTTACTGATAATGACTTTGTGATTAAGGACAAGCTGACACAGCATGTGGTACTGAAGACAACAAAAAGGGATAATCTCTACTTAGTTTGTGCACCTCCAGTTGCCTTATTCTCAACAAGATTTCGGATAGTTTCAGAACAAGTCTAGCACCAGAGGCTTGGATATCCACAAGCAATTGTAGTTGCACATTTCTGCAAGATGGAATTAATAAAGACAGCAAGCAATAAAGACAACACTCTATGTGAAAGGTGTAAACTAGGAAAATTATCTAAGCTACCTTTTGTGTTATCTGTATCAAAAACCAGTGTTCCTTTTGAAAAGATTCATATTGATCTATGGGGACCAGTTCCCATTTTATCTATGCATAATTTTGTATTCTATACTGCAATAGTTGATGACTTCACAAAATTTGTTTGGTTAATTCCATTAAAAAACAAATCAGATTTTGTGGAACAATTTTTGCTTTTTGAAAAATATGTCAAAAGACAATTTAATGGGCAATTTAAAGTGATTCAAAACTGATGGGGGAGGAGGATTCAAAAACCACAAATTCAAATCTCATCTCAAAAATTATGGAATAGTTCATCAACTGTCATGTCCTCACACACCCGAGTAAAATGGGAAAGTTGAGAGAAGGCATTGAGTAATAAGGGAGTTATGCATTACAATGTTGATCCGTGCAAATATTCCTAGGAGTTTTTGGGTTGAAGCCTTTACAACAACTATTTTTCTTCTCAATAGATTACCTACAGATACATTGTAGCGGTATTCTCCATTTTATCAGATTGTATGGAAAGCATTCTGACTATTCTAGCTTGAGAGTCTTTGGCTCGAGATGTTTTCACTATCTATGGGATTATAAGAGAAACAAGTTTGATAACAAATCTATAACATGTGTTTTTATGGGTTATAGTGATAGGCATAAAGGTTCACCTTCAACAAACATAACACATATATCATTACATGTCACTTTTGAAGAGTCCTTCTTACCTTACAAGATTGCAACTCTATTTACTATTTCCAATAATCAACCACAGACAACAGTTTTTCATGAATTTGATCAGTGGGCAAATGATCATGAAATCCCAATTAGCTCTTCTGACTCACCCGAAACTGAACTTTATCTAACTCCAAATACTCCTTTAAGAAAAGCTCTCACTATAGAAAATCTAAGATGCCCAACTAATGGTGACTCGACTACTCAAAATAGCTCTCCTGCTCCACTATCTCCAAGTGTTCATTTGTAGAACAACATGATTCACATCAAATTACAGCAGAGATTACAACTCCATCAAAATTGGTATGTCATCCCATTGTGACACGTAGCCAGGTAGGCATTCGAAAACCAAACCCTAAGTATGCTCTCTTACATGATTATACATCTATACCTAAGGAACCGAGGTCTATTAAAGCTACTCTTACACATCTTGGTTGGAAACAAGCAATGCATGATGAACTTGAGGCATTAAAACAGAAAAAACATGGGATTTGGTTCCTCGACAATCTTCATGAATGTTGTAGGATCACGGTGCGTTTACAAAGTTAAACTCAAAGCAGATGGTACCTTAGAACGCCTTAAAGCTAGGCTCGTGGCCAAATGTTACCATCAACAACAAAGGGTTAATTTTACAGAAACATATTCACCGGTTGTTAAGTCAGGCACAATTTAGTTAATATTGTCTCTTGCCACCATTAAAGGATGGGGTATTAAGCAACTTGATATAAAGAATGCTTTTCTGCATGGCTCACTTAATGAGGAACTGTTCATGGAACAACCTCCCGGTTTCAAAGATACTAATTTCCCAGACTCAGTTTGTCATCTCAAAAAGGCAGTCTATGGGCTAAAACAAGCCCCAAGGGCTTGGTTTGACAGGTTTAGCTCACATTTATTACAAATTGGTTTTACTTACAGTGCTGCTGATCCAAGCTTATATATCAATCATTCGGATCAAGGGACATTAGCACTATTGCTATATGTCGATGATATCATCTTAATAGGTTCATCTTCAGCTCTCATTCAACAATTTATAAATCAACTTCATCATGAGGTTGCCATGAAAGATCTCGGTCCACTACATTATTTCTTGGGCATACAAGTTTCAAAAGTCTCAACTGGCTGATTTATCCAACAAACAAAGTATGCTGTAGAGATCCTAGAACGAAGAGGAATGCATGAGTCCAAACCCATCAAGACTCCAATGTGCACAAAGACACAACCAGATGTCAATTCACCCTTGCATCCCGATCCACATACATATAGATCAATGGTAGGCACCTTACAGTACTTAACCTTGACAAGGTCGAATCTATCCTATTATCAACTACGTCTTTCGATTCATGCATTCTCCAACAGAAGCACATTTTAGTCTGGTCAGAAGAATATTGAGGTATGTCAAAGGTACAATTAACATGGGGCTTCACATTCAAGCTTCCAGTTCACTGCAGCTTTATACCTTCTCGGACTCAGACTGAGCTGGATGCTAACAGACGCAACGATCTACAACAGGATACTGTACCTACTTGGGAAACAACCTCATTTCATGGTGTCCAAAAAAACAACCAACCGTGGTAAGATCGAGTTCAGAAGTTGAATATAAAGCACTTACACAAACTGCATTAGAAATAACATGGCTTACATTCTTCCTATGTGATCTCAACAGTCATCTACTTCAACCTCCAACATTATTTGGGGTTAATATGAGCTCACTTTTCATGACTGTGAATTCGATATTTCATGCACGTAGCAAGCCTATTGAGGTGGACTATCATTACATTAGAGAACATGTATCACTTGGTCTACTTGTTACCAAACATATTCCAACTTAGCTTCAAATTGCTGAACAAATTGTGCATCACAACGATGTTCAATTTGATGGGGGAGGATAGAATACAAGCCTAGAATCATGGATCAGACTGCTCCTAGAATTGTGGAAGATCAAATCATTGCAATCATGGAAGAAAATCGGCAAGGCAAATCGGCAAAATTATAACAGCATTTGTCAAGTTATTTTAGAATTATAACTGCCATCTTTAAGACATGATTTTGTATTTATGCCTTGCGCAACATCAAGCATGTGTATAAGAATTTGCCCTTGTAACTTTCCTTTTAAAACAGATTGAAAGTTATATAAATCTACATTCACACAACCCGTAAGAGGTGTGGAGAGATTTTTCCAAATTCCTCTGTCTTTGGATTTCCATTCACTCACCCACATGAATTTGAAGATTGGAGCACTTATGACCCACCAAATTTGGTCAGACGGCTCTCTTCGTGTATCGCGCCTGTGGAGAGTTTTGGACCAAAATTGAAACGATTAGAGAGATAATTGGGTCAATTAGATTCATACCCACTGTCTTTTGGGATGATTCGATTGATGCCAATTTGGGAATTTAGTGTTGTGGGATGCATGAATTGAAGGAGAAGAGTTAGGCAAAATAGACGTTGCCACTGTCGAATGTTTAGATGATACTAGAATGATTTAAGGCAGGTTTGATTGATGTAAGGCCATGTATAGGTTCGTCAAGGTGGGTAATCGTTGGTGGCGCCGGAAGTGAGATTGCCATGAAGGGTTGTATACGAAAGTTTGGTATTTTTGGGTTTTAGGACTTATCTGTAATATTTTAAAAACTTAGGACTATAATTGCAATTAGTTTATTTTTATTTTCTTTATTTTTATTTCATTTGAATATGAAGGTAAAATCGTCATTTTATTGGAAAAATGGTTGAAAATGACCTTTTACGCAATGAAAGGTGCAAGGTAAGGGTATAAGAATTTGCCCTTGTAACTTTCCTTTTAAAACAGATTGAAAGTTATATAAATCTACATTCACACAACCCGTAAGAGGTGTGGAGAGATTTTTCCAAATTCCTCTGTCTTTGGATTTCCATTCACTCACCCACATGAATTTGAAGATTGGAGCACTTATGACCCACCAAATTTGGTCAGACGGCTCTCTTCGTGTATCGCGCCTGTGGAGAGTTTTGGACCAAAATTGAAACGATTAGAGAGATAATTGGGTCAATTAGATTCATACCCACTGTCTTTTGGGATGATTCGATTGATGCCAATTTGGGAATTTAGTGTTGTGGGATGCATGAATTGAAGGAGAAGAGTTAGGCAAAATAGACGTTGTCACTGTCGAATGTTTAGATGATACTAGAATGATTTAAGGCAGGTTTGATTGATGTAAGGCCATGTATAGGTTCGTCAAGGTGGGTAATCGTTGGTGGCGCCGGAAGTGAGATTGCCATGAAGGGTTGTATACGAAAGTTTGGTATTTTTGGGTTTTAGGACTTATCTGTAATATTTTAAAAACTTAGGACTATAATTGCAATTAGTTTATTTTTATTTTCTTTATTTTTATTTCATTTGAATATGAAGGTAAAATCGTCATTTTATTGGAAAAATGGTTGAAAATGACCTTTTACGCAATGAAAGGTGCAAGGTAAGGGTGAAAATGTAAAAAAATGAAAGGTATGTAAGTTTTGCATAATAACATTGAAAGATATTGACGTTTTGTGCTATTTACCAACAAAAAAATAACAGTACAATCACATTTGGCCATATCAATATCGGTACACATTCTGTTAAGTTTTTCTTATACTTATGGATTTATTGAATTTGTCTTGGATAAAAAAAATGTTTGATTGTCGAATTGTTTGTTTTAGTTTTTTTTTTTTTGACGTAAGAACCTGCAGCCGCTATCCGTGAGTGCACACTGGATAAATCTCGCTCCATGTAAAGTAGCCCTGACGCCGTACAAAATAGTGATTATTCTGCAGGCTGGAATCAATTGACAAATATAGGGAATAATGCAAGAGAAACTATAAAATTCTTTATTATTCAACAACTGAATGAAAATAACCTACAAGTCGGGTTATATAACTAAATATTTGAAATTAGCGAAATTTTACCAAAAATGGTAAATTCTAATATTCATACTAAAATAAAATACTTAATAAGAGAAATAATATCCCCAAAATTCGGCTCAAATCGAGCTCTTATTCTATATCAAAAAGGCAACCGAAATATTACTATAAATGACAAAAAATAACTTAAATTGACGATTCGGAAAGGAAAACAGCTGAATTTGGGTACGAAATCAAAGCTCACCGAAAAGACATTTTCAAATTGGGGTCATGGGTGTGCTCTGACAACCGTAGCAAAAGTTATGATAAAAAATACTGAAACATGCCCAAAGATTACCCCAATTAGGAAATATCCAATTATTTGCCAATTTTGCACTGATCCGCCAACTCATGGTATCTCACCGCTATTAACGTACTATCAGACAGCTCGACCTCATTTAACTCGGATCCTCCTGCATCAAGCACGCAAACCACATAGGAGAGATAAATCGCACTAGTCAATCCTGGTGCGACGGACTTGACCGAGAAAGTATTGGCAGAAGATTCGAACTTGTGACTTTCGGTCTCCATGTTCACCAGCTCCACCAACTTGGCCACCCCCCCCCCCCGGAAGGGGTTGTGTTCTAGTTTTTATTGTTATGTAATAGTGCCTCAGAGTCGATTGTCCAAATATTTTTTACTTCAGTCGTGTTTTGTGAATAACGCTTTTTATAATGACGTGAGAGTTAGTCGTTGACGTAAACGTCGTGCAAATTCAACCGTTGAACGAAGATTATTTTGTGATATAATGGGTTCAAACCCTCACTCTACACATTCCAATTTTTTTGTATTTATGTATATTAAGAGATAAAATCTCATATCAAATAAAGAAGTCTCTTAAAAAAGTTGATATTTTAGTATGTAACTCTAAACCTTAATATGGTATAACTAGAGTCCATTAAATTACATGAGCAATTTGACTAATAAAGACTAAGAAATGTGCACACGAATTTAAAGATTTATATTCGCAAAAGGGTCAACATCTTACAAAAACGTGTTAACGAATAAAATCTCATATCGAATAAAGATAAAAAGATAGATCAACTTAAGGCTTGAACTACTCATTTTAAAAAAATTGACATTTTAAAATTGAACTCCAAGTAAAATATCATTAGTTTCGTGAAAATCTTCTCTCTCATTTTTGAAAAAAAAAAAAAAAAAAAAAATCTCAAATTTCGTTTCATTATAATATTGGTGCACGCGTCGCTATACAAAAATTAGACAGTCGTATTTGGCTTATTAGCGAGAAACCTGAGAGCCTGTACAAAAACCCTTTCATGGACAAAAACATATAGCCATATTTGTGCCACGCAACTCAAATGTCTCTATCTAAGTGCACATATATCTAATAAACTTGTAATATTTAGAGGGTGCTTGATGTAAATAAATAAATTAAAATCAGATTTGAAGTGAATTGTGATAAAAGTTTTTTAAATATGTGATTGAAAATACGTGGGACCCATGAAAAATGTGGTTAATATTGATTACTTGACTTTAACTTAGATTAAAATCAGGTCCAAACATGCCCTTATAAATAAACATACAAATTATAATTTTTTTTTAAAAAGTTTAAAAATAAAAAATTACTCCTTTTTAAGCATAATCGGAGAATATCTTGACTAGTAAATCAAGAAACTCACACTATCAATACCTTCTTGTGAGTGCTAGTCAACTATTATTCTTGATATACATTGTTCTCGTGTACTTTTATCTTTTGAATTAATGCAAAGACCCAATTTACTTAGGCTGGGACAGCTTTCGACCCAAGCGGGATTGAACCATAGAGACCTATAGTCTCCAGACTTTTAGTCCTCAAATGGCGTGAGCAAGGAGACTCACACGGCATGCTTAAAAGTAGATCGTTCTCTCCTACTTACACTTTCATCAACTTTTTATTGGCCAAGCTTAACTCCTCATTCCTCAAGGTCTAATTTCAATTCTAATAAAATTTATGATAAAGTAAAAAAAGCATAGTTAGGCATAACGCATAATGCTACGGTATAATTCAGAAGACTATAAGACCACATTTGGTATAGATTAAAATTAAGTTTTTAATTAATTATAATAAAATTGATAAAATGTGTAGTCGAAAAATTATGGATCTCATAAAATGCATGCTTAAAATTAATTGCGACTTTGAGTTGTGTTTTTTTATCAACTTTTAATATACACCAAACATGGACTATAAATGATAAGGACCTTTAATCATCGATTGCAATCTAGTAATATATTGTAATAAACCGAACCAAATCAAACTTAACTTCATTTAGTTTCCCCAAAAAAGATTCAACAAGAAAACAAGTTTCATTAAACGAGAATAAACATTCTTATACTAAAGATGGCACTTTACATAACATAAGAAGTTAGAAATATTACATGCAACGAGGCATCAACGTCCCCCACGCTTACCTTGGTTTTGTGATTACATTACATTTTTATGTTTGTCCTCTTTGATCAAACATATCGTTTTTACCTTCAAAGACAAACCCACCTAGCCCCTCATGGCCTCATCCCCACCCCACCCCACATACAGACACGAGAGAGTCGGAAAAAAAAAGAAAAAAAAAACTAAACTCACATGAAGCCGGAATCACAAGTAATCGCACTCAATCATGTGTATAGTTGGCCGCAGGTGACATGAGAGTTACAACAAGGTCTGAAAATGCACCAACAATAAATTTGTGGGTGTGTTTAGGGTTTAAGGTTAGATAACACAAGAAAAGCTCATGTAAGAAATCCCAATCATTCTCAACATCTGTTAACCCTCGTGCTTCGACCATCTCTTGCATCGATTTTCTGAAGTCGGCATACGGGTTCGGAGAGTACGTCTGAACGGCAATGCCACCGTTAACCACCGTGTCAGATTCCGGCCATGGAGGCCCATCCTTGGATTCAACAATGGAGTTGGAGCGGCCGGGGGAGGAGAAAAAGAAGCGTTGGGACGCGAAAACCGTAGCAAAATCAGGAACTGAATCAGCATCGGAATCATCAGATGAAGAGAGAAAATCGTCTGTAGAAGAGGAGGTAAGGGACTTGGAGATTGAACCAGAGTTGGAATCATAGAGGGAGTTGAAGTTCTTGATGAATGATGAAGGGTTGATCAGATGGGCGGCTGTGTCATTCTCGTTTTCTTCTTCTTCATCTGTGGGTGGTGGGGATGGAGCGAGGGTGGGTAGACACTTGAATTTGGAGAAGCAGAGGTACGACTTCTTCTTCCTCAAAATGTTAGACATATTTTCTGCTACTGTGTTATGTGGGAGACACTGTTGGGTAAAGTGTCTATATATATATATATATATATATATATATATATGATCGGGAAATTCAAACTCCCCTATTAGTCTAAGCGTGAAAACACGTTGTGATAAAACAAAAAGAACTATAATATATACAGTACTGTGATTTTGTTTGGTTTTGTGAGAGGACAAGATAAAGTTTATACGACATTTTTATTGGGACAAAAATTTATTTATAATTGCACATGTATATGTACTTTAATTTTAACTTTTATTGGACAGATTCATATTGAATAATCCAATTACAAGGAATAGGTAGAAATGGATATAAAGTTCTAAGTGACAGCTCATTCATATATGAGGTCTGTGATAAGTGTTATCGAGTTAAGGTACTAGCTCGGTCTAGCCTTTGGAGATTGATTTCCATGTTAAGGCAATATAAATAGTAAGGAACTTGTGAACCAATATAAGAACTTGGCCTAGATGCTAACAAAAGGTAGTGTCACAATAATGCACTCAACTATGTAGAGATCAACAAGATCTAAGAAGATGCTCAACTTAACATAGAATGCTTCACTCCACTTGGGGATTAGACTTAGTAGAAATTGAGAGATAATGAAAGTATAATCGATCATCAACCATTTTTATTGACAAGCTCACTAATCAACGTATATTTCTCACATTTTTCGAAGTTTTTAGTGTATATATGTAACGAGAGATACTCAACAAAATCTGTCAATAAACTTAACATCAATATACTCTGTCAATTTAAAATCTTTACACGTTCACATGAGTTTTTCTTACAAAAATTACAGACGGAGGCCCCTAACCTACATGTTATATATAGCATTCTTAAACTTCATTTCTCGATGCTTGAGTCCTTCAATTTTTTTAATTTTGTAGAGTTCGGTATCCAATTACCGTCTTCCATCCATTTCACAATCACAAATTCGAGTTCTGTAAATGTTGAATCTCCTCATACAACAATGACAATATATCTTCAACCCCCTTCCACCAACTCCCACTTGCCACTCTCTACTTCTGCAACACTCGATCGCTAACTTTCCCAACTCATCGGTTTCTCTCCCCATCAAACTCCTTTTAGTTCCCTCCATTCGTCCTAGGTTTCTTCATTCCCCCCACCCCATACAACAATTTAGGGGTGGAGATGGAGGGGGAAATGGGAGTTGGAATTTTAGTTTATTTTTTATTTTTATTTTTATTTTTGAAATGAGGGTACAATCCGTTTTCTCTTTTTCCATCTGATTGCACTTTCAAGCTTAAGTCTTTTCAAACGTACTATTTGGAATCTGGTCCATATTCATAAAAATGTAAGTATGCATGCACGTTTAGCATACTTATTGAGACAAGAAGAAAAATTCCAATTTGAGGTACCATAGAATCTAAGGGGTAATTACTGTATATATCATGTGCTCTTCCAAAAACATTGCTGGAAAGTACGTAGCATTCACTCTTGCATATAGGAACAACAATGAGGGCCAGTTTATGACACTTTGACAAATCAACTCTAACCTGCCTTGATGGAACGACTCCCTCAAATTTTTCATGTCTCCGAATACGGTAATTCTACTTGTATAAGTTTCAATAACTTTGTATTTAACATTGGTTAATAATATAAAATTTTAAACAATTTACTTCATTTTTAGAGAATTTGTCATGGGAATCGCCCACAAGCAAAAACCATCAAACAATTGAACTTCTCATAAACATTCAAAATCGATACTTTAAAACAACCCTAAAACCAGTATCCCAAAACCCCCAAGCAGGCCCTTACAGATGCAGTTGCTTGTGTGCAATATATTTGATCAATAGGTCGCCCTAAAAAAACTTGAATAACATGACTCCACATGAAGCCTGGTATTGTTCTAAACCAACATTTTCACATCTAAAGATCTTCAGTAGTCTTGCTTTTGCTCATATACTAGATGCTATAAGGAATAAACTGAAGGATAAATCTCATAAATGCATTTTTGTTGGATATAGTGAAAGGTCTAAAGGTTATTGATAAGTGTGTTTTTACACACTTATTTAACACCCAAAAAAACTTATTATTGATTAAAATGAGTATTGATTAAAATGAGCGATTTTCTACTCATAATTATGTAATTATTGTTTTTGTAGGCAAAAATCACCCAAAAGAAAGAAAACAAGACAAAGGAATGAAAAAAGGACAAAAATGTACAAAAATATGAAGTTTGAGACCAAGTTGCACAAGTTTCGAAAGTTGGAGGACATTGGCATGCAATTTATGGAGGGGCGACATTGATATAAAAGTCAAAATCTGAGGACCAAATTGTATAAGATAAAAGTTTAAGGACTTGACTTGCAATTATCTCAAGGACTTGGGCTGCAATTTTCGGTAAATGGTTTGAGATTTTAAAAAACCCTCCTGGGACGCAGCAGCTTTTTTTTCGTGGCTCTCTGGTTTTTTTTCTTTTTTCTTTCATTTTTCTTTTCTTTCTTTTTCTTTTTCTCGTCCTTTTTCTTTTGTATTACTTGTAATTTTTGGAGCTAATTAAATAGTACAAGGAGTTTCTACTAAATATTTGGCAAAGATTAGGGAGAAAATCAATTTCAAGCTTCAAATAGGGTTTAATCTATACCTCTGATTTTTCTCATTTATTTTGCCATTTTTGTAATGAATGTTATGCATATACTCCTTTGTTATCAAATATATAAAATTGGTTAATTAATTGTGTTGGGATTTGTGGAATTAGTTTAACCTAGTTTTGATTAATTTCTATATTTGCTATTTGATATTAAGTTGCTTATTCTCATGTGTTTTTATTATTGTATTTCATTCATTTTCATTTATGTGACCAATGAATGAATGTATTTAGTAATTTGTGCATCATTCGAGAGAAGATTATACATTTTAGATCAAACAGTAGAAACTCTAGGTTTGTATAATGTGTAATGGATAGATATATACCATTAGCTCTATGTGACCCAATGAGCTATTTTTATAATGATTGAATGCGATTGTTTAGTTGTAATCGACATAGAGATAGTAGGTTAAACCAATCAATTAGTGTTAATTTCACTCGATAGAGGTAATTAACTAAAATTGGAAGATCAGGTCTAACATCGGAATTAAGTAATTCATTAATTGTCTTGTGGAGAAATTAATTAGGCGACAGTTAAGTGAAATCATGAATCTCAATCACGTTTTCTTCCAAAATTTCCAAGTATTTGTGTTTTTCTTATTTCGTAGATTCTTAGTTTATCTCCCTTTTCAAATCTTATGTTTAATTGTGTGTTTCTTTTGAATGTTAGAATTAAATTGATTAAAGTCGTGTAATATAAAGTAACATTCCTCGAGGAATCGACAACCTGGACTCAAAAAGTCCACTTTATTTCTTGAGCGCAACTCGTGCACTTGCGATGTATTATTTTAGCGAACAGTTATAAATTATACAATCCATTAGCGAAGAAAATTGTGATAAGTCAGGATATAAAGTTTGATGAACATGCAACATTTGAAGGTAATGAGAACATTCGATCAATAATTTCTCAAGAAGGAGATAACACTTCAAATGAAAATTGTGACAATTCTTCCTCTTCAAGTTGTGGATTCCTTTTACCTCCAAGTTCTTCTAGAGGAGAAGAATTTTGATTAAGAGCTGCCAGAACAAGAATGAGAAGATTGCAAGAAAAATATGAGTCTACGGACTCTACTCATGACGAAGGTGTTGTTTTGTTTGCATTTTTTGCAGATGAGGATCCAATTTTATATGATGCAGCAATAAAAGAAGAAAAATGGAGAAAAGCCATGAAGGAAAAAATTGATCCCATTAAAAAGAAAAATATGTGGGAGCTCACAAATCTATCACCAAACAAGAAGCCTATGAAGTAAAGTGGGTGTTCAAAACTAAACTCAATCCTGACAATTCAGTCAATAAACATAGAGCTCGGTTTGTAGCAAAAGGATATGTGCAAAGAAAAGGAGAAGATTATAATAAGGTATTCTCCCAAGTCTCTAGACTTGACACTATTCGACTTTTACTTTCTCTAGTCATTCAAAATAATTGGAAGCTCTTGGAAATGAATGTTAAATCTGCATTTTTAAATGGTTTTATCCAAGAAGAGATTTATGTCGAACAACCACTTGATTTTGTGAAGAAGGGAAAAGAGCATAAAGTTTACAAGTTGAAAAAGATCTTGCAAGGTTTAAAACAATCGCCAAAGGACTTGGTATAGTAGAATCAATGCATTTTTGAAACAAATGGTTTTCATGAAAGTCCACGTGAACATACTCTCTACACCAAAAATGGTCTTGATGGAAGTTTCATTATAGTGATTCTTTATGTTGATGATCTTGTCTTCACTGGAAATAATATGGCTATGTTGGATATTTTAGAGCTTTGATGATGAAAGGGTTTGATATGATTGATTTGGGAAAATTACATTATTTTTTTAGTATTAAAGTACACTGATCAGAAAGTGAAATTTTTATTACTCAAGAGAAGTATGCTAGAGAGATTCAAAAAAAAGTTTAAGATGAAATTTGCAAATCTTGTCTCAACTCCACGCATTTTAGGCCAGAAACTCTGAAAACAAGAAGAAGGAAAGCTTGTTAATACCACCATGTTCAGGAGCTTAGTGGGAAATCTGATGTACATAACAGTAACAGGACATGACATTATGTTTGTTGTGAGTTTAATAAGTAGGCTCATGGAAGCACGCTATTCTGAACATTGGGAATCTACTAAAAGAATTTTACGATATGTGAAGGGGACAGTCGATTATGACATTTTTTATCAAACAAATGTTCCAACTACACTCTTTGGATACATTGACAGTGATCTTGAAGGAAGTGTTGACGATAGTAAAAGTATGTCGATTTATGCTTTTAACATTAGAAGTGGAGTATTTTGTTGGAGTTCTGAGAAAAAACCAATAGTTGCTCTTTCAACAATGGAAGCTGAATATATTGTGGCATCTTTTGCTGGCTGCCACATTTTATAGATACGAGGCTTTTTGGAGAATCAAACCACAATGAGAATGTTCCTACAAACCGTGTGACAATAATTCAACAATTCCTGTTACAAAGGAACCAGTTTAACATGGGAGGACTGAACACATTCGTATGAGGTATCACTTCTTCAAAGAGTTTGTTCATGATGGAATAATTCAAGTCAAATACTGCAAAACAGAAGATCAAGTAGCAGACATATTTACAAAATCAGTTGGAGGTCAGAACTTGAAGAAACAACTTGCGAAACTTAGAATAAAAAGCAAATATGGTTTATGGGAGGCAACCTTAGATAATAAATCAAATTAATGATCACTGAAGAACTCAAAGAATCATTCACTGAACTTTATTTTTGTCAAGTGTTTACTAGTATTCCAATAATTGATTGAGTAATTTAAGGAGTCTTCTTGAATATGTAATAGTCACATTTATTCTAATACATTTCCCTATGTCCTCTAGTGTCTATAAATTGGAATGTAATCCGCATTATTTTTTTAAGGCAATAAAAGAAAGTATTTTTGATAAAATAATTCCCAACTTTGCTTGCCTTCAAAAATGGAAGTAAATTTGAAAAAGGAAAGGGAAATAGTGTTTAGTTGCATAACCTCAGAATTGATGGTGCATTAAAAAATTGATACATGTCTTACTGAAGTGAAAGAATAAAAATGTTACACTATAAACACTTTTCATGCAATAATTACAGACACCAAATGTATCATATTCAAATTTTGATGAGGTTTTTTATTATTTCCAGATAAAGTAGATTTAGAAGAATCTTGATTTTTTTATTTTTATTTTTCATATGGACAATGTGGCTAAATCCTCTTCTTATGACTTAGGCAGTGCAAAGCAATATTTGAAACAATAATTGCTCCTTCCAGAGGGAACTGGCCATCCAATTTGGTGTCGATAACTAGATATACATTTCTCGCAGCGTACAAATATGGTCTTGCCCAATCCACCAGGTTTTGATGTTTATCAGAAGTCATATCGACAGCCCGACGTCTAGATGGCATTAATGCTAATATAATTTTAAAGTGCAAAGGAGTGGAGGAGAAGTATTTTGTTTCCGAAACCTGTAGCTAAGTATTCTAGTGCAACGTTACCAAGGGCCTGTTTGGGCCAGCTTTTAATCCAAGTCAAATTCAAACAATTAATATCAACCACATCTTTCATGGGTTCCACATCTTTTCAACCACACATTTTAAAAATTTCTAATTCAATCCACTTAAAATTTGATTTTAATCTACATCAAACACCCTCCAAATGTACTCATAACTTGAGTGAACAAATGAGCCCTATCATCAAGTGGCCCATCTCTAGTGATACCGAAGTTGGACAACTTAGCATTGAAGTCCTGCCCCATAATGTAACAAGGCTTTTACTTTTTCTAAGCAAACAACTACCTTAGGTGACAACAATACAGACAAAAAAAATAATAAAAAATCCAAGAAATACGCAGATGCCCTCCTGTGAAAGAAAATCAACACCAAATCATGTCACCAATTGTTTTTAGATCGATGTTCTAATGTGGCTTCAAAATTTCTGGAGAATGATAAAAATATCCTTTGATATAACTCCGTGGAATCAATAATACATTGTTAGTAATTTTTACACAAAGAAACATGAAAAGAAAGAACAAATTAGGTTCCTGAAAAAACTTGCAATGAATGGAGCTACAAATCCGTAGTCATCGGGCATTTAAAAGTTATCATGCTCAAAGTTTTGTTTAGAAGTCATGGCAAAATATTTATCAGTGTAGCATTCCATAACTATATTAGGTGACAGCCAGGAGTGGACAAAACCCAAACAAATCCGTATAAACCAACCGACTCGACCCGACCCAAACCTATCGATTTGGGTCGATTTTTTGAATTTTTTAGGCGGGTTTCGGATTGGGTAATCAGGTCGAGTTAGGTCAGGTAATAGGTTAACAACCCAAAATCGATCAAAACCGACCTGAAACCAAAAAAAAAATCAACTTCAACAAAACCCTAAAGGGCAAGTCTAGCGCAGCCACAGTCCCATAAGCCATAGACAGTACTCTCTCTCTCTCTCTCTCCGTGTCTCGCTCAAGCCACCTTCAGTGAACCAGCGATCCTCGACCACCTTTAGCGCAGCCAAAGTTTCTACTCTCTCGCTCAAATTCAATCCCTTTAAATTCGCTCAACTTTGTCCTCACTCGCACGCTCCCCGAAAAACCTTCACAGGGGGTCATCCATCATGAATTGCTTCAAGCCAGCACGCTTAACTATAGAGTTTCTAACGATGGACTTCTGAAAAAGAAGGTGCACCTTGTTGGTATAAGTAATACCTATCAAATCTTTTTAAACTTTCCTGGTCTGGGTATTACAATCACTCCTTGTTAGACTCGTGACGTCCTTGTCGGGCTTGATCCATTTGAGGATCTGTTGCCAAGCGTCAGGATTCTAGAGGTGGCTCCTACGGGTTCAAGAGGTGGCTCCCGCCCTATGGCGTAGCACTTTGTCCCGCATAGCACTTAGTTCTCGATTTTTGGCTGGCAACCGCGCTCTAATACCATTTGTAATCCTCTCCGACCATCCCAACCCTCCTCCACCCACCTACCTTCAGCGAACCACTTGATTTCGCACCCAAATAGAAAAAAGCCATATATCTATCTATATACTACTGTATGCATTTGTATTACTAAATTGAAGTAAGAAAGTAGTAATGGGTGCATAAAGTTAGGACGACGACTACGATTACTTGTTCAAGGTGGTGCTGATCGACGATTCGGGTGTCAAGAAATCGAATTTACTGTCTAGATTCACTCGAAATGAGTTCAGTCTCGAATCCAAGTCGACCATTGGCGTTGAGTTCGCCACTTGAAGCATTCGTGTCGATGATAAAGTAGTCAAGGCTCAAATTTGGGACACTGCCGGCCAAGAACACTACATACATTAACATATATTTATGGTTTATTTAGTAAAATGAAATGTGTGCTTTTTTGAATTGGGTTTTATTTGGTTTTTAGATCTTGGTAGCTGACATTTTGATTATTTTTTTTAATATTTGATTTGAATTAATATCTGGGTTTTTTTTTTATTGGTGAAATGTCACTGCTTTTCTGGGTTTACTTATGGGGCTTTCAGATCTGGTATATAGAATTAAAATCACTTTTTCTTCTGATGCTTTTTCCTACTAGTTTAGTTTTAAGAGTGTTTTGTAGGGGAATTAGATCTAGTACTAGTTAGAGTTGTAGATTTTTAAAATTAAGGTTGTATAATCTATATCAAATTAGTCCATAGATTTATTTGCTTTATGTAAATTTCTCTCTTTTTATATGGTTTTTGTCGAGAGACTCGTGTTTCTAATGATTCTTTTCTCTCATATTCGTTGTAATGTGGTTAGCTACGGGGTTATAATGAGTTTAAGTTTGCACATTTTGTTAAATAATCAACTGAAGCAGGTATGATCACTAATGAAAACGAAATATAATTCTGGTCAAGTAGAGTTTTAGTGCCGTAACTAATTTTTTTTTGTTTTTAAATCGGCTAGCAGGGTTTAATGCTAGTGACGTTTTGATTAGAAGAAATAATTAAATCTGGACAAGGACATATTTATTTCAATGTGATCAATGTGACTTGTTTACTTGTGTTTCTTTCATAGTGATAATTTGCTATTGTGGTTTGTTTTAACTTTTAATGAAATGTGTAATCGTTTTTGTTTAATTATTTTGATGAATATTTGATGGATTATACTATTTTGTTTTTCAAGTTTATTGACATTGGATGGCTAATGACTATATTAATACTATTTTACATCAAAAAATTGGATGATTTTAATTTTTATGCAATAGGTTTATATCAAACCGACCAACCTAACCTGACCGACACATAATTGGGTTATATTTCAACATTTACATGGATTGGGTTGGGTAGGATTTCGAACAAACCGACAATGTTGGGTTAGGGCAAAAACTGACCCAACCCAACCCACGCCCACGACTTTCTATTTGGATCAACTAAAGGAGGATAGTAATAAAAATATTAATGATTGAGATCCTCATTGGAACAAATAAAACACAACATTTTATATTATATATCCAAGAGTTAGTCAAGAATATCCTATATATGATTATGTATGAAATGAGTACAAAATAATTGACATACAGCCAGTACATTAGGTAACAATAGCATCGAATAAGAAGTTATTTCAGTGCAACCTACTTCTGAACAAGTGATTGTCCAGGCTTCCTTTTGGCATGAACTCATATACCAAAAGCAGGTAGTCACCTTGGTTGCAGTAAGAAGTAAGTTTAATCAGGTTTGGATAACGTAAATTGCTCAGATAATCCACCTCAGTCTGAAAATTATTCGGGGTTACTAAACGTTTTGCATAACTATGTCATAAGACTCACAAAGACTGCATAAAAGAACCAACCAACCATTGCTTGGACCTTTGAACACCATTGTGATTCCACTTCTTGATAGCAACGGCCATTCCAGATCCCGGCTTTGTAGCAGTAAGAGTGCACTCGTTAATCCATCCCTTAAAAAAAGGACCAAATCCTCATTCCCCTAAAATTCTATTAGGTCAAAAGTTTCTAGTCGCATTTTTTAATTCTTTGAATGGAATGGGCATAGCATTAGACTCCCTATCTTCAAATCTTGGCTTAGGAAGATTCTCACCACTACTTTCAGTACTTGAGCTGGAGAAAGCTGAAGAATTTTAGGATTTGCTGAGAATTCTAGATGATTGTGAAGTATTATAGGAACATGTACAGAGAGCTAAAGATCGATAAATGTTTGTTGCATCAATTAAGGCATATTTCCAATGATAGCAAACACAAACATGAATTTATGGGGTTCACATGCACAAACCATACAGAATAATATTTATACTTCTCTACATGTACAATTTGGTGGTGAAAAAGAGAGAAAAAAAAGAACATAGAATTATCATCATCGAAATCCACAGTTTACTGGGAATGCATGTACGTTCACTAATAATACTTTCTGCAAGTTTAAGCTTTTTCAAACACAAAAAGGCATCAGCTTAGCTATTCTTCAAGAACTTCATAATCATGTGATTTATACTTATTTTCCTATTTTATGCGACATGCCATTGAGGGAGTGAAATCATTATGTGCTAATAAAACATAAAGAACATAATTTTATAACCTACTCAAAATTTGAGACATTATGTGTTGACCTCAAAAAATGAACTCAATAGATACTGGACCCACTCTTACCACGTCAAGTACGGATCCGACGCATTTATACCGAAATGGAATCGGTAGTTTGACTGCGATGAACGCGGGAGGCACTTCTTGGCAAGAGACAAAGATGTTCGGACCGCGACATTTTGATTACATCGATATTCGCGCTATCAATGAATATCCAGTTGATTTTCCATATTCAATCTCACTTTTTATGGGATATGTGGAAGGATAGAAATGATGTAACAATGATAACGAGTTTGTATCGGAATCCCGGTGCCTTCGCTGTTATGTTTGTGGATTCATTCTAAGGAACCAAATATGTAAAATCTCAGAAGAATGTCATAAGCCTTGTATACTTTGTGTTTTCTTTATATATATCGATGTCAACCCCCTTTTTCATACAAAGATGAGCTATTTATACTACTCCGACCGGCGTGGTGATCGTTGGATCCGATCCACATGGCTGCATCCTCTAGACCCAGACTTCACATTACTGTCAACTCATTACATTTAATTTTTGATAAAGGGTTAGTCGCTCTACATAATATAGCCGACATAATAACAGAGTATCATTACATGTCCCATCAATCGCATCCAAAGAATTTCCAGATCCAGAGAGGCAGCATCGGATTCTGCTGGGTCAGGGTCAGCCTCTGTTGAAGAGCTCTCGGTGGCAAAGGACTTTAGATACCTTTATTGAGCTTCGGTGCTTCGGACATAAAGAGCATCTTAGTTTGCTTGGGAGGACCGTACTTGGAACCAACTATTTGTGGTAGATCAGTACTTCGGCACTTATAGGAGCCTCAGACAGCTGCATTGATCATTGACTTTGGCCCTTTGTCATCTTGACTACAGGGAATTTGTGGCTGCTTATGTGGATATATTGCTTACGTGGCAGTCTACGTGGAGTGCTGATTTGGAGCTTTTTTTCGGGGGGTAACAACAGTCCCCCAAGTCTATATATGATTATTCATGTAATGCATGGACTTTCTAGTACCAGGTAATTGCTTGAAGGGGACTCCGACCTGGGTAGGCCTCCTTACCAGTGTTTTCCTAGGTAACTCATCTGACGAGGGTTTTTCGAAGCGACGTAGCTGAAGACTGCAATGCTTTCTTTTGGAGCTCGAAACGTCTGCTACGAACCAAACAGCCTCGAATGGGTAGTTACGAGAAGTTCATATTTATTACTTTGAACCATCTTTGCAAAACACGAGGAGCTCTTTAGGACGGTGCCTGGATGATTTGATGTTATTGGCCATTCCCAAGAGAAGGCAATCATGATGGTGCAATTAACAATACACGTAACAGTCGCCACATTTAATGCGTAATCATGGCTGTCTCTTCTGTTTCCCTTTTTTATGCTAAAAGCGTAAGGGCACGTGTATCTAACGCATTAATCCGGTCCCTTGAATCCGAAGCGTCCGAAACAACATACGGCTCTGATATCATCCTCTAAATGGGCGGTTAGATGGTTTGGACCTTAATCCAATGGCTGGAGTTGAATCTTCATACTTATAAAAAGAGGTTGCCTTTAAAGAGAATCTTTTTTCTTCTATCTTTTCACAAATATTGTCGGCAAGCTTCATCATTTTCACAGTCTCTTCAAGTTTACAAGCTTCTTTCGTGTCTTTTTCTTCAAGGTAAATTTGTAAGTGTAGTGAATTTGCAGTATTTTCGACGAAGAGTTTTATTTGCGTTTTGGGATTGATGGCATCTTCTGCTTCTTCTATTTCTTCTAAGGATAGTGCGGGGGTACATAGGTTGGCTGGTGAGGTGGGGGTTGAAGTTACACATACTGCCGACCTTAATAGGGCTGGTGAGGCTGGCAAGGGTGTGACTACGTCTGGGGAAGGGTCTGGCAGTGAGGATGATGGGGTAACTTGGGAGGCATCGAAGATTCCGTCAAACGCTAACTCAACCCTCCTTGCTAACCTTAGAAACTTTCATTTGAATTTTCTTTTAGGTCATACACACTCATTTTAATTAATGACAACTTAACGAGGAACGGTATCTAATTTCCCTTCCCTTTCATATTTGAACCTCTGGTCAACAGTGCAATGTCAGGTGGCATTCTTGATAGAGCTATTGAAGCAGAAGATAGGAAACATGGACACTTTTTCAGATTGGTATTGTCGTTGCTTCTGGTTTCACTTGCCTTTTGTTCCCTCTCTAAATAGTCTGATGAGAAAATAGATGTCCCAAATCTTCATGCACCATCTTGTGTGTAAAAAAGCCTACGTTTTTACATTAAATCCTCCTACCCACATGTTGCATGGCACTGTTAAAAATACAATGAAGTGTGTCATGTATTATACCCCCTGGTAAAATTAACTTACTCTAACTCACCTCCCACCCTTAAAAAAAAAAAAAAAAAAAAGAAGGGAAAAAACCCAAATTCTGAGACATCATCTTCCAAGAATACTATGTGTTAAAAGTTTGTCTTAGAACAGCTGTATGAGGGAATGAATTTCCCAATCTACGTGCGTCTTCTTTGGAGAAGATCTCTTTACAGAGGCATATAGTTCACTGCATATCCATCTCATGGATACTAGCCAAACTTAATTATGACATGGCATACTCAACGTTTGAGATATCGTCCGTAAAACAACAAAATACCTGGCCGTCCAATTTAACTTCAGAATCTACTCGAAGATTCATCATCTTTTTTGTTTTTTAACTGTTAGTTCTCCTCTTGCACCTAGATAATCTCAATCCCGTACATCCATGTGAGCCATTAGAACTTGTGAACTTTTGTTAGTCAAAATTCTTCACTCAACAAATGTATACTTTAGTACTATTACGAAGCTGCTTGGATCCCGTTGCCGAATATGGTTGCCTGTCAAATATTCTTCGATCTTCTGGGATGCCAGTGGGCTGAGTTCTTATAATGGTTCTTTCACTCATAGGTTGCAAAAAAATCAGTAGTCACTATTAAGAAGGAATGAGGACTAAAAATATTTAAATACTAAAATTTAGTGGCCCATCTACCACGAGATAGAGATGCAAAGAAGTTTAAAATCTTATTTCTGACTATGACTTCATTTTTATGTGTTTGAAGTCACTTTTCTCTGTTTTGGGGAATCACTGCACTCTGTCGTAAAAAATAGTTGATTGTTTTCAATGAACGGAAGCATTCTTAGCCATGTATTACTCCCAAAAGTAAGAAGAAACACATAATAGTGTATGATTGCTAATTTCCCTTAAGTACGTTGATTTTACCACAGATTGTGAGTGGAAGGCTCAGGCAGGCAACATCTGTGTTGCTTCCTTCGATTGGAGCTGCAGTGGCATCTACAATTCTGTCAATAGGATGCACGACTTGTTTCCTCTATGTTCTAGTGTTAAGGTTTTGCCACAGATAGTCCTAGAAGAAGCAAAAATTTGTGGATGCCTTATAATCTGATTGCCTAGGGTGATACCTTCTTAGTTGTCATGTCAGGTACCTTTTAGTTTCAATTTCAGATTTTTCCTTCTAATAGTTGTATGCATTGGTTTCTTCAATGCTTATGTTATTTTATTTAGTAAGTATATATCTTTGATTGAATCATTGTATAATTCTTTTAATGTTGTATTGAAAACACTTCAAAGTTGGACAAGAAGGACCTATTATCACTGATTCTTGTATTGCATATGGGGAATTTCCGGCTAAACTTTGACTTCATCTTGTAAAGGGAGCATCTAATAGTAGGACTTGAATATATTGTCCTCGTAATTCATTGTAGGAAGTTTTGAGAGAAGCTGCTTCCAGTGGAAGAAATGCATTGGAAATCAAAGCAGAAGTCAGATATTTTTCACAAATAAAAAAACTCGACTCAAAACCTTGAATTATTGATAAAAACACTGAAACAAAGCAGCTTCAAATCTTCAATAATCTCTCAATAACCTTCCAATCCACAAGGCGATTCAAACTAAAATAAGAACAAAGATTGAACACAACAAATGAGATCACCAACACCATTACACGCTCTGAAAGGGGATCCTTCTGGACCGAATTCTCAACCCGTAGTCGAAGATTCGTAAGGGGGTTCGATCAAGAATCATTGGAGAGGGGCCAAAACTTCTCAGAAAAATTAATAGCTTCCCTCATGTCAAACGGGTAATTATTATTTTCCGAAGCAAACTTTCCTAATCTAGATTAAACAAGATGGATTGTTTATAGTCTGAAGAAATTAATTTGTGTTGGTTAAATTGGAAGATACATTCTGGGAATTTTATCTTGAAGCTTTATGTATGTTTTGAAGGTCTTTAAGGTGATGAGAAAGCAAGAGCATTTCATTTCATTTTTTTCTTCTCTCTCTAGAAATCCACCATAAAATCTCAACTCCGTTAACCAGGGACTCTTTCAGCATTTTCTCTCAACTCTTTTAACAAGTATTTCAGCTTTTTTTCCTTCCAAAACACACCCACACACACACACATGTATGTATGTATATGTGTATGTATATATCTATGTAGTTATCGCCTTCTATTGACCTTTTTTTATTTTTTGCATCTAAACTCATTTCATTTTCTTCTCCAGTCAGTCGAGCCTTGAAACAGGTGCTCAGATTCTCTCTTTTGTTGTATTCTTCATATATATATATATATATATATGTGTGTGTGTGAAGAAATCACCGCCAGCACTATGGGTGTTGTTCTGAAAGCCCGTGGCCTTCGTGTTACCTCTATTAAAATTGGACAGTTTTTAAGCGATTGTTATTATTATAATTGTTTTGAAATTTTTAGCTTGACCATGAAATAATTGTTGATTCACTTTTGCTGATTAAGTTTATAATTTCTGGTATGTTCCCATTTGTTTCAAGATAAGGCTATGGTTTTTACTTATTTTGTCTAAGTTTACTTGGAATGTAGCTTAGTGTTTGGTGTGATTTCCCTTCCCCACATGTTTGTTAATTTTTCTAGCATAAGTTTTTTAATTTCTGATCAAATGTTAATTTTTCATCATTAGCTATTTCTTTATGCACAACGGAAGAAGACTTCCCTTCATTCCATCCCTCAATATTTTAACTTTTTTATGGAGTAATCCCATTTGTTCGATGTCATTCTTTATCTTTGGTTTTACCTTTGCTGATAGGTCCTCTCTAGTGGAAAAGTTCTCACTCTGAACCAACCAATGAAAATTAGAATTTTCAGATTTTTACACTTACAACTTTGTAAGATAGAAAGTAGACAGCATTAATGTCAAAACACATCGCAAACTAAACATACAAAAGAAAATACAATTTCGGACCTCGTTTTTTATTTTTATTACTAATTTCGTTCAACTACTAAACTCCTAACTTCGGTAGAAGAATAACGTTGTCCTCATAATTATTCATTTTTCCTTAGTGATTTTGCAAATTTGTATTACACCACAATGGACCAAAGTTCAGTTAGTCAAGGTTGACTCTGAAGAATTTAACTTGAAGCTAAATAGTTGTAAATTGTGAATTGTTTTTCTGATACCATAGCCGTGGTTACAGGGGCAAACAGAGAAATTGCCTTACACACTTCCAGTGGCAATCTTTGAGCCTTTTTGTTTCAAATCATTGACCACCCAAGTCTCTAAAATGCTTCTTGCAGCCACAAAATATAGTCCAGCTGTTGACATGTGGTCTTTTGGTTGCATATTTGTTGACCTTTTCAATGGAAAACCAATATCACCTGGAAAAAATGAGGTTAAAACCTACTGCAAATTTTGAATGGGGAACCAATTTATATTTTCTCATAAAAAATCATCATTCCCATCTAAAGTGTAAACTTATTTCCCCTTTGTACCCCTTATTACTTATCTAGTTATGGTCCTTGTGAAATATTGTTTTACAATTTTTATACACCTACATATGTAAGTTTAGTAGAAAGACATCAATTTTCTGTTAAAGAAACACTAAATATTCTAAAAATCATAAGAAAATTCAAATTCTTTACGAAACATCTTCTTGTACTCTATGACATACTTGTTTGGGCAGCAATCAAATTGTTTTACCTTGTGGTTCTCAAAATCTCAAAAAGCCCTTTAAGTTGGAACTTGCTATAAATGTCATTGCACAAGTACTTTTATTATGTCTGTCTTCATTTAAAGCTTAATTGAATTAATTTTTGCTTTACTATGTCTGTCAAATTTGTAACCAGTTTCGTTAAGGCTTATTTATTGCACTGCTTGTGAATGTAATCTGCTTACACCTTAATCATTTAGATGAAATAATTAACCCAATAATAGAGATAGTCGGTTCATATTTGCCTCTGCCAATTTATGAAACTCATGCATGCAAGTGATAAGTTGATGATAAAATGAATTCATAAGGCTTTTGAAGTTATTTAATGTCTACCTTACCATTTAAGACTCTCAGCACTCAAGAAAATGACACATGATACAATTTTTTATTTTTTTTTTCCTTTTTTTGTGTGTAGGAAGTTATTGCTCGTCTTTGAGAAATTTAAGAAGTCCATTGAAGCAAAAATGGTACTCCATCCGAGTAATTTGAACCTTCAAAGGCTGATCAGTACTTTTCTTTCAGAGATTCTAGATGTTACATTTAGAAATCTGAACACGGATATGTTTTATCTTCTCTTTGATTGTGAGTAGCATCCGAGTGTTTCAAATCAAAGTTTCATAACTTTTTTGAGTGCTATACCTCATAACATGATAAAATACAATCTTCATGGAATAATGACCCCCAAAGCTTAACAAAAACCTTCAAATTCATTTGTGTTCTGCAATAAGGAATCTATTTTTTTTTTTCCTTTTTCTTTTTGAACGCGTTTATTTGGAGCCTAAGTGTAGTCTCTTGGGAGTTCCTCGATTTTGGAAAAGAAGACTATAACATGCTCACTATTTACCATTTCTAACCGATCTCTTAAGTACATAATAATAATAATAATAATAATAATAATAATAATAATAATAATAATAAATACCTAATGAAAACAATTAGAAACTTCATTCAGTTCTGGCCTCGTGTTTTGTGTGTTCTATTTTCGTTACTTTTAATCAAGCTATGTTGTAGCTGATTTTACAAGGTCGGCAAAAATTACATGTCGTTAACAAGATTTTACTGTTAGACAACGATTTAACTAACATTTTCTCAGGTCTCATCATCCCCCAAAATATTGTATGGAGTATGGAAAATCAAATGAATATGAAACGCGATTTGTTATTTGCATGAACAAATATGATATTTTTATTCTATGCACACTCCTTTTATGATAGCAAAAAATTATCCCATGTTACATTTTTGCTTCAGCAGAGCTCATATTGGGGGAAGAACCTGCAAACCAAAATAAAAAGGAGGAGGACTTTGACTATCATTTTCAACTCAAGAATATGCAGTGATGTTGACTTTCAAATTAGCAATCAGAATCAATATTCGAAACCTTTTCGAATACAAAAATTCATATCTTCTCATGAATCAATGAATGATTTAACTGAGGAGTAATGCTATAGGTACATAAAAGTGTACATAATGCTTCACATAATTGCCACATGGTTGACCCCTATTGGAGGGTTGCCGGGTGGGCCCGGCAACCCTCCAATAGGGGTCAACCATGTGGCAATTATGTGAAGCATTATGTAGAAGGCTATGTACGCATAACATTACTCTTAAACTGAGGGAGCTCTTTTTTTAAAGACTTTTATATTCAAGCTTGTATCCAATAACACATGTATAAAATGTTGGTATTCATCTCTGAAATCTATAAACTGCAAATTATTTCTTTTTTCTTCAATATTATTAATGAGAATGCTGGCTACAATTATGTTTATAGTGTCACTTTATTCACAATACACCATAAAACGCTAATATCACCTAAAAAATGTCTTGATGGACTTTGACCAAGGACAATTAGTTTTTATAGATATTATTAAAAATTCAATTTATTTATTATTTTTACTTCCAACTACTTTGCTTAATATTTGTACACGGATTGTTACAAATTATTTTCATAACCTTTTTTTTTTTTTTTTTTCCTTCCACAACATTATTAGTCTAGCTAAAAATTGATTTTTTTAGTGAATTTTAATAAAAATTGATGAAATAAGTTGATAAAAATTGTGATTTCCATGAAATATATGATTGAAAATGAGTATAAGGGGAAAAAAAAAAAAGAAGAGTTTTTTGAAAATGGGCACTAATGTTTATATAATGACAACTGAATTTAAAGAAAATAATAGCTATTTGCTATGAGAACTCTTGAAAATGGAGTGAAAATAGACATTTAGCAAATTTCATTTAAATAATTATGTGGTTCGCGTTTGATAAAGTGAATCATAACATACCCACCACAAAAAAAAGGTGCATATCATCCGTATCAGTGAAACACAGGGGCCCTTGACTCCATCCCGGACAAAACTCATATATGCCGTCATTTTAGGTTCTATACGGCTTGTGCTGGTTCAACCTAATGAAACGAGTACTTGTTTCCTCGTTCCTATCTTCTTCCCTCTCCAAGAACTAGATTAGCAGCCATGCATATACTCCACTCAATTATCTTCAACCTGTCTGTTCACAAAAATATGTTTCGAATTTAAATCACCGTAAGTGCACGGTTCGTTGACAAGTAATAAAGTGGAAATCCTAAAATTTCGAGTATCGTTCCCACGAGAATTGATTTAACGTGATTATTATTATCTCGACCTTAACCGAATCTATTAAACTCAAGATGATTATTTGTGTGATTTTTGATGAAACTATGACTACTACGTGAATTAAACTAAAATTATGATTAAATGCAAGAATATGTCGAATGCAAAAGGTTGATGAAATTAATATATGAAAAAGCGTACTAGGATCCCGAATCACCAAGTAAGTTCACTTTGTAACTCCTATTTCACAATTTGACAACACGATGAATTGGTTGAGGAATCAATGTTTCTAACTTATTCAATAATCTCTTTCGAGTAGAATTGAACCTATTCTAACATACCATTTGACTATATTTCTATGACAAATGCAATATACAAGAATGCATGACGTTTTGTAAACACTTAGAGATTCACATAAAGCATAGCGGTATATTTCTATCCCCTATCGGACCTTACGATGATTTATACCTTGTAGAATCTATTTTTCCTTCTTTCGAATGCATAAAATAAATCACCCAAACTCATACAACCATTGCGCATATAATTGTAGAGGCAAGAAAGTGTATATAAATCATTCAACATCCATCAAACGTGTTTAAATATCAAATTGCAAAAATAGAAATTAAAAGTTCACAATACGAGGTTCATCGTTCACCTAGTACAATTAAAAACCTAGCCTAGCATGGATAAATTAAAATAACAAAGAAAATATTTAGGAGAAGACATCACCCAATTCTTGAATGTAAAGCTTGAAATCTTCGATCTTAGAGTGAAATCCTTCGTCCTTGCCTTCGTTCTCGCTCCCAAAAAGGTTGTTTTTTCTCTCTAGGAAGGCATAACCCTAGTTTTTGGACGTATTTTAGCTTTTATAGTCGCCCTAGAATCATTACCATACGTGTTGGAGTCAAATAAGGAAACCAGAAAAATCGCGCCGAATTTCTTCCTTGCGGCCGCAAGGACAAATTCCTTGCACCCGCAAGGAGTAACTTTTTTTCCAAAATTTTTCCCTGCATCCTTGCTTGCGGCCGCATGGAAGATTACACCTTGCGGCCGCATGGTACAAACAACTATCACATATCTTCATTTTGGTCCTCCAACTTCATTATTCTCTTGTTTTGACATCTTTTGTTCATTCTTGTCCTCCAATCATCCCATGCATTCCTCAATGTATGATTAAGCTTATGTCCGCTCTTGAGTTGGTATCGGGTCATCTTTTGATTATTTGCATTTTGGTCCCTGAACTTTTGTTTTCCTTCGTTTTGGCCCATTTTCTCTACTTTTCTTCTAATTTCCACCATAATCTTCATTGTTGCCCTACAAACACAATTCACACAAATTAAGCTCTATTCCGAATGTTTATCGACAATTATTCATGTTTGTGAACCAAAATAAACGTATAAAAAATGCCCTTATCAACTCTCCCAAACTTGCTTCATTGTTTGTCCTCAAACAAATTCATAATTTACTTCCAAGTAGCATATGGTTCAACAACTTGTATCTCAGGATTGGAACTTAGTAAGGGCACATGAACAATTTCAACCACGAATAATCAAATCAATCTCCACATGTTATATGCAAAACTCGAAGTGTGTGTGTGAATTCATACCAACATGTTAGGATCATGTTTGACTCATACCCGACCCAATGTAGTCCGATTTTTTTTTCTTTTCGCTCGAGAGATACACACACCCCCAAACTTATAATTTTCACTTAAGTATCCCGAGGTGTGTTCTAAAGTTGAGTCTATTCACATTTATTCCTTATCTTACTCTTACAAGTTCACACTTCAATAAGTAAGGGCTCTCCTATTTTTTTGATTTCTTCAACCTTGTAGATTAAACTGAGTTAGTTGCCTCGCGTTAGAGATATAGTTTTGTCAACCGAGTGTCTGGGGCTAATCAATGCATTTCATACACAAAAGTATGTATATAATTTATCAATAGATAGATACCATTTTTCTCTTTTCTTTTATATAACATTTTCCTTTGCTTTCTATATAACCCCTGTAGCGAGCTTTAGGCCGATGACTCCCAAGTCAGATGACCATAGGGCACCAGGTTTTAAAACCCTTACAGGCTTAATCACTCGAGTTATATAGGCTCGAACAAATGTCGTTGTTTACTCAATGATTAGTGCAATACCCCTTATTTTTTAGACACCCAATTTCAAAAACTACAACCTAACTTGAAACTTTCACTTTGTTTTCATCTCAATGGTTTAAGACAATCCACACATAACATCATACACGGAGCCCCTACTCATCTCAATGTTCCCTTGCAACAGTTCAATCACATCTAAACTCTTCTAAAAAGTTGGTTATGGTTTAGCACAAAAGAGGGTTTTTGGGTATAATTTCTATGGTCAACTATCTCTAACCAATGAGTCAAATCAGTAGCCTAGTATGCAAGCATGAGTGTCGTGCGCAAAATAAATCAAGTTTCACATTAACATGTATCGATCAAGCTAATTATGCACGATTTTCATCATTCATGGCCCGTACATAATCTAATATCTAACATCATAGTCAGCAGAGTTGTTAAACCCACACAAGCACACAAAATTGTAAACTACTACTAACAATGCAACAGTAAAACTTAGAACAAATAATAAATGGAATTTTTTTTTTCACATAATCATACAAACGTATATAAAACATTGTCCCACCCCCAAACGTATATAGAACATTGTCCTCAATGTTTTAAGAGTAATAGAATGCAAACTTAGCAGTGCATAAAATTAAGGACAAATTCATAGAAGATAGAGAACAAAAGGTGAGGAATACTCCCCTAATTGATAGAGATGCGAATGTGAAGATGGTGGAGGAAAAATAATGTGGACCATGCATAGGCTCTTTTATTACCTGTAGAGACGATGAAAAAGTAATCTTATTAAAAATTATAAAAAACTTGAAAAAGAAATTCCTAATCTAATGCATAAAGCGAAATAAATAAAAGAGAAGAATTGTTGGGTTGTCTCCCAACCAGCGCTTGTTTATAGTCTATAGCTCGACTGTATGACGGCTAATCATGGGCACCTAAAGAAAGCTTTTGATGTTTTGTCAATCTTTCTTCTTTTGGCTTTGGTCCACTTTTCATTTGATCTCCACACATCTTCCTTACCATTTTCAACATAATAGGACTTATCTATTCCATCTGACTCAACTTCAACTATGTAGATCTGTATTTCCTCGTCGGGCTTAATCACAAAATCAACTTTTGGACAATCAATAAAGTCGAAAAAATATGAGTTGATTTCCTCCTTATTGATCGCCTCATCATCGCTGAGCTCCACTGTGATTAAATTTTCACTCGTTTTTTGCTCTTCTTCAATTGATGAACTCCCATCGGGTGGAATGATTGGTCCGCAATCTAAATCCATAGGCAATGAAAAGTCGGTCCTTACGACCCTTTCAAGTGGATTGTACCCCCAATAACGAAATTCTTCCCAATACGTGCAATCTCCCAAAAGCATATCGCCTTCATCCAACTTGACCAATTTTTCAAAATACTTTGCAATTACTTTTTCATGAAATAGAGGAGGACCATCTCCTACCAGTTTGAAGTCCTCATCCCAATTGTCAGGTATAAAATCACAAACAATCAGCATGTACCCTTCATGGTTTTCGTCAATTGCTCGCTTCCGACACTTTAAATATTCTCTAAATATCATAAGTTTCGGCGTGTTGAAACAAGGGTGCCATCGCAAACATTGTCCAGTACAATGCATCTCGTAGCAATTATAACAACTCGGATATCCTCCAAACATATCTTCATAATGTATACAGAGATTATCCATTGCAAAAATTTCATTGCCTTACCAAGTTAGAATCATGCAATCATCTGAAAAAGTATAGGGAGATAGTGCAAACACGAGATAGATTAATAGTACGGGGTTAGCCAAAAAAATAAAAACAATAAAAAAATAAAAAAAGTTCGAATTAGTGTCTAAATAACAAAAATCAAATTAATACTCAATCCCCGGCAACGGCGCCAAAAACTTGTTCACGAAAATATGTTTCGAATTTAAATCACTGCAAGTGTACGGTTCGTTGACAAGTAATAAAGTGAAAATCCTAGAATTTCGAGTATCGTTCCCACGAGGATTGATTTAACGTGATTATTATTATCTCGACCTTAACCGAATCTATTAAACTCAAGATGATTATTTGTGTGATTTTTGATGAAACTATGACTACTACGTGAATTAAACTAAAATTATGATTAAATGCAAGAATATGTCGAATGCAAAAGGTTGATGAAATTAATATATGAAAAAGCGTACTAGGATCCCGAATCACCAAGTAAGTTCACTTTGTAACTCCTATTTCACAATTTGACAACACGAGGAATTGGTTGAGGAATCAATGTTTCTAACTTATTCAATAATCTCTTTCGAGTAGAATTGAACCTATTCTAACATACCATTTGACTATATTTCTATGACAAATGCAATATACAAGAATGCATGACGTTTTGTAAACACTTAGAGATTCACATAAAGCATAGCGGTATATTTCTATCCCCTATCGGACCTTACGATGATTTATACCTTGTAGAATCTATTTTCCTTCTTTCGAATGCATAAAATAAATCACCCAAACTCATACAACCATTGCGCATATAATTGTAGAGGCAAGAAAGTGTATATAAATCATTCAACATCCATCAAACGTGTTTAAATATCAAATTGCAAAATAGAAATTAAAAGTTCACAATACGAGGTTCATCGTTCACCTAGTACAATTAAAAACCTAGCCTAGCATGGATAAATTAAAATAACAAAGAAAATATTTAGGAGAAGACATCACCCAATTCTTGAATGTAAAGCTTGAAATCTTCGATCTTAGAGTGAAATCCTTCGTCCTTGCCTTCGTTCTCGCTCCCAAAAAGGTTGTTTTTTCTCTCTAGGAAGGCATATCCCTAGTTTTTGGACGTATTTTAGCTTTTATAGTCGCCCTAGAATCATTACCATACGTGTTGGAGTCAAATAAGGAAACCAGAAAAATCGCGCCGAATTTCTTCCTTGCGGCCGCAAGGACAAATTCCTTGCACCCGCAAGGAGTAACTTTTTTTCCAAAATTTTTCCCTGCATCCTTGCTTGCGGCCGCATGGAAGATTACACCTTGCGGCCGCATGGTACAAACAACTATCACATATCTTCATTTTGGTCCTCCAACTTCATTATTCTCTTGTTTTGACATCTTTTGTTCATTCTTGTCCTCCAATCATCCCATGCATTCCTCAATGTATGATTAAGCTTATGTCCGCTCTTGAGTTGGTATCGGGTCATCTTTTGATTATTTGCATTTTGGTCCCTGAACTTTTGTTTTCCTTCGTTTTGGCCCATTTTCTCTACTTTTCTTCTAATTTCCACCATAATCTTCATTGTTGCCCTACAAACACAATTCACACAAATTAAGCTCTATTCCGAATGTTTATCGACAATTATTCATGTTTGTGAACAAAAATAAACGTATAAAAAATGTCCTTATCACTGTCCTTGTTCTAAGTTTTGGATCTGGCAAAATTATATGCAGCCATAGTTTGTAAGGGAAAAAAAAAAAACAAGGTGACACACGAGTCATGACAGGGTGATATCTTTGAAATCAATATGAAGATAGTGGTAACTATAAGAATTGCTTTTCCACCTCAACAGAGAATGTCTGTGAGAGTGCTTCGTGAAAGAATTGTTATCTATTGACTCAAGACCTGGAAAAAATAGGGCTCGGGTTGAAGAAAATTTTCGAGTATGTGTGTGTGTGTGTCAATTAGCCCGGTGGCCAACGCAGAGAAGCTATACTTGGAAATTTATTGAATAGAAACCAAGCTTGCGGAAATAAAAACCTTAATGAAACAGTTGTAGTTTCCTTGCCGAAGCTCAATTAAAAATAGTAATGACATTGTTGTGGTCCAAACGTCTCATAGATTTCATTACTCTTACTATTTCAGCCTCAATCTGGGGCTTCCTGGCCTCCTCCAGCCACCCTCTGTCTTGTCTATTGTCTTTCAGGCTTGGGACTCCTTCTGTGCAGCTACACTTCCAATCATCTTCACCTTTAGCATCTTGCTCTCCAATATCTTTGCTTGTGACATTTTTGCCTTTAACACAAGCTGATCACTGTAGACACCTTTTCGAATCAGAAGAGGGAATTTTAGTACCCTTCTCAATCTCCTTATAGCGAAGACAATCAGCATTGTTAAACAGCATCAGGATGCACAATATTTGATATGATGAAACATTCAGCTCATAGTTTTGGCCATTTCCAAAGTCGCAGTCAGATCAGTCGAGCCCATATTCGTTTGCCAGCCGCGAGAACAATCTCCGACCTGTATGTGTCTCATTATGATATGATCACAACATCTCACAAAGAGCCGACACTTGAGCGTGGCCTGGTTTTTGGATCACAGCTTACTTCCACATTATTTATTTAGTTCTGTCGAATTCCACGTATCGAACGTGTCTCCATAGTCAATGTAAATTAGAAATACATACAAGCAACAAAATTTAGAAAAAAAAAAAAAAGAAGAAGAAGAAAAAGAAGAGGCATTAATAAAAATAATGAGAATATTTCACCAATAACTACTGCGATTAATCACTCAGCATTCGTGTTTCACTAGTATCCCTAATATAAATGGACACACGTCCAGATAGTAAGTATAACTCCAAAGCTATATACGTCACACTTTTCCGTCAAATAACGTGTTCATCAGTGAGGATTTTAGTATATCAAAATTTGGAAAAAAAATTAATTTTCATTTTCAACTGCAAAAGGAGTGGAGAAGAAGCATTTCAACTTGCCGAACCTTTTAACCATGTATTCCGGTGCAGCATAACCGTTTGTACGCATAAGTCAATGGAGATTGAAAGTAGCTCACCAGTAACGAAGTTTGTACGCATAACTCAATGGTGATTGAAAGTAGCTCACCAGTAAAGAGAAACTACAGTAGTAAATAGCTCACTTCTGGCGAGCAACTCGGCGACAAGCGATTAAAAAATATTCTCTGGTCATTAAAATTGTTACTACTTAATAACTGAATTTAAAATTGTATTCCAATAGTCACTAAAATATGCACTGTGTTACCCATCGTCACTCAAGTTGACGCTATTTGTTGAATCTAACGGATGTTCCCACTTGAGTAATAGATAGGTGACATGGTGTATAGTTCAATGATCATTGAAATACATTTTTAAATTCAATTATCAAGTAGTAACATAAAGGTGACAAACGAACTCATCATGCTCGTCTCGTGGGTGGCGAGCCACAAGCTGAGCCCAAAATATATATTTTTTCTTTTCTTTTTAATCACACATTTTTCAATAAAATAATATTAAATGCGAATCTAAATTTTTTCTATATTTTTTAATCATATATTTTTTATCAAATTATTATTTTAAAATGCATTCTTACACTAAAATGGAACTCAAAGAGGCTCTTAAAGTGAAAAAAAAAAAAAAAAAAAGTTAAATATTTGCCAAAATATCTTATAAATGTTTGCTTTTGGTAGAAGTCTAAAGAAAGGATGATTATTGTTTGTACGGTGAACTCTTTTCGTCTGCTTTTTCTTCTGGTGCTGAGCTCAACATGGGATGGTTGTTCAATAAAGAACCTTTTAAAACGATAATAATAAAAAGGAATCTGAATTATTATATATAATTTTCTTTTTCTACTTTGTCATTATTATATAACTTTTGCATGATAATTCATGCTAAGAATAGTTGTAAAAAAAAAAAAAGTTGGTACTTTTTCACATTATTAATGAGTTGAGACTTGAGAAAAGCATGAGACCTTGATAGCCATCCAAGGACGTGTCTTTCTCTCATTAAACACTTGTCTAAGATGCATAATAAAAACCTCGTAAAGTCACGAGTATACGAATGATACCTTTGGCAAAACTACCTTTTTTACTTCCAAAAAATTATTCAAACATATTCAAAAACAATTTCTTAATCTCGATAACAGTTTTTGATTTTTCATAAGCCCCGTCAACCGGCCTGAAAGTATGTTGTTAAAACTACTTAATTTCTAGAGAATTTGTTCTAATTCTTGTGGGAAAAAAAAAAAAGACAATTTATTATACAGAAAAACTAAAATTGTATTGACAATATTTGATTCTCTCAGTCTAAGTCTAAACAATTATCTCCAATTTTTAATAAATACAACAATGATTTAATTGTGATCTTCAGCCTACGAAGAGGCTACTTCCGGAGTATTTAAAGAAACCAAATCTTGAAGTAGAATCCTCCTTATCCATTCCAAATTCCTTATCCTAATCAAACTCTCAATCCATTATGAAATTTGATCCCTTATTTATCCGAACTTTTAAACCAAAATTATCTAGACTTCCTCCGTTAATCAAACTTCCAAAAGATAACAATCTCTATACGCACAATGGAAAAAAAGTTATTTTTTTTTTCTCTGGGACTAGAAAATAATTAATTTAAGAACTTATATTATTATTTTTTAATATGCTTGTTCGTAATGTACATTCACTCATTCAACACGAAATTATTTTCAGAAATCTATAGCATCCACTGGTAAAGATGTTGCCCTGTGAAGGGGATGTGAAAGCAAGGTACCAGTATAAAAATTCTTGGCAGTGATCATATGTACTGGACTAAAAGAATCAAAAGCAGATTCATAACTGTGAACCTTTTGGGTAGCACATTTGTTTCCTGCATCAGCCGGGAAAAATGAGGTCGAACACTTCTCTTCTTGCGACAGACTTGAGGAGCACGGTGACAATTTATCCTTCTCGTGATTGGACTTCAAAGTTGAAGATTTTGACACGATCCCCTTATGTTGATCTCCAAGTTTAAGCTCTCTCACCTGCATTTGATACTTGGCTTTAAGCCACCTCAGTTCATGCCTTACCTCATTCTCGTAATCTTTTTCTTGAGCCAAAGGAGACTTATCATCCTCTTTGTCGATCCCTATGATTTTCTCGTTCTTATTGTTTGTTGACTCGTGAAAGATTTCGTGTTCATCACCAAAGTGATTGTCACTGGAAAAATTTGAGACTAATTCAGGACCCTCGTGTGGTGACCATAAATCAGAGTAGTGTACACCAACCGATTGGCTTGATCCCATAGGAGCTCCTTCTGTAACACATTGTTCAGACCCTTCAAATTGATACGTGATTTCTTCGAAACGGCCATGTATAGCCCCACATCCTTGCTTAGAACATTGAAGAACTTGCAGGTTCTTGCCTAGGTCGTGTGTGGATAAATAATCAACCAGAGAACCATTCAAAGCACAATTCTGACAGCAATTACTGTTTGTGTGATTGATACTTTCGTGTGTACCAAAGTCCCGTTTCCATTCAGGTACTAAGGAAGCAATCTCACTGTCGATCATCTCGGCTATCTTAGTCACTTCTTGATCCGTGATATCCAACTCAGCAACCATTTCCGTAGCAACACTAAGGGAAGTGTCAGTTTCAATGTCGAAAGGGAAATAAATATTTCGAACACGACCTGCAAAAGATCAAAATACATTTCAACATTCAAATTAAGCGAAAACAAATTATATTTTGACTATTTCAATGAAATAAAGAAAAACTTAAACTAGACCTTCTTGATCTGCAATTCTGAGTCTCAGAAAGATGTTATCGTCTTCCCTAATGTCCACATTTCCCAAGTGATCATCCTCATGACTTGTGAAAAGGTCTATTTCATGTGCAACATATTCAACTGAATGGCAATCTATTCCATTTTCTTGTTCACATCCAAGATAATTGGAGCATGCTTCAACTAGAGAACTGTTACTGTGAGATTGTCTTAACATAGGACCTGGTCCATCATAATCTTCGTAAGAATCAAACAGCCTCAAATCAGAAACACAATCATCCATTTGGAGAAACGGATCATCGAGAAGCTCCCCAGCAGACAGCCTGTGAGACGCCGTAGCTAAACATTTCTCAACAAATTGACGCACCTCAGGATCCCTAACTTTGTAAAGAGCATCTGGTTTCTTTCCCTATGGAAAACGAAATTATTTTGTTAACTTAAGTTTCGGAGGTCGGTTTCCAATCGGCAAAATTGACAATGATACGATGTATAAACTCTTACAGAGGTCACTTTCTTATAAATTTGAGCAGGATGAGTGCATTCGCTATAGGGATACTCAAATGTCACCATTTCCAAAACGCACATACCAAATGAATAAATATCGACTAATTCATTGTATTCCTCTGCATACACCTCTGGAGCCATAAACTCTGGCGTTCCTGAGGGAACCAACACGACACCATATGATCCGATCCTATTATTTTCAATCAATCAATCAATTACGGAGATAAGTTAACCGTTTACCTACACACCGAGCAGCGTGGGATTTCCGCAGTATCGCAGCTAAGCCAAGATCACCAATCTTGACTTCTCCTTGGTTTCCATTAATAAAAATGTTATCACACTTGAGATCTCTATGTATAACAGGTGGATCATGGGTATGGAGATAGTGAAGTCCTATCAAGATCTGCCTACACCACTTCTTCACTGCTCTAATGTTAACCCTCTTATGTTTCAGCCTATACCTAGTTTAGATTAATGGTGAAAATTTGCAAATACGCACATTAAAAAATCAGAAGGAAACAATTAGTACTTACTGTCTGAGAGTACCGGAGGTGAACATTTCTGTCACAAAATTGATGTTCCTGTTGGTAGTATCAACCCAGGAAGTGTAGAACTTCATAATATTCCTGTGTTTCAGAGTCTTGAGGAGATGAATTTCACAATACAATCTCTCCAGATCCTCTGGTCTTTGCAGAAAATCATAGAGCTTCACCTGGTTCCAGGCTACTTCAATACCTTCATATTCATCGAACGCTCTGTAACTGAAAAACCCAGAAAATGTCACAAAACCAGACGAATTAGAACACGGATAGACAATAAATTTGTGTTCGACTGCAGAAAAATAGCTACTACATACACTGTTTTTGAAGCCCCTTTACCAAGAACTTCATTAAACTGCAAAACAGAAAAGGAAAAAAAATAAAAAATTACAACATTAAACACATCAAAGAAATTTAGATCTGTACAAAAACAAGGCATATCATAATTCATACCCTTCCATATCTTCCAGTGGGATCAACTTCGACAAACTCAGACTCATTTGACTCAAGATTAATGACACCACTCATTCCTTTTATGTGAACAAAGAAAGACACAGTCGTTGTACTATAATGTCTGGTTTGTTCTTGTAGAGTCGGAGAAAGAGAGGATCATAAATTAACTCAAACCCAGAATTAATAAATCTAGGCTGTATCTTATGGTAAGAAGAATTTTGGTGAAAGAAGAACAGGAGGCCTCGGTGAGTCCATATAAAGGACAAGGCTGTGGTTGTCTCAACAACAACTCATAGACAAGGCAAGACATTTTTCAAGGCTATAGACTACTCTACCCTCCACGTGGCATATCATCACAATTATGTATCTCTCTCTCTCTCTCTCTCTTTCCTTGCGCGTTCACTTTCTATCTCATCACGAGCTGTAAAACAAAAGAACACAGACAGACGAGTACTGACTCACAATTCCATATTTTTTTCTTTTACTAAAAAGTCCAATCATCAAAGGTAGAGTATATGCGAAGAGATAGATAAATACAGATCTAATCTCCAGTCGTCCACGATAGAATAAATATTTCTTTTATCACTTTAGTTGTGGTTTTCTACTATAGTCATAAATTCATAGAATCATACTTACAGTTCTCTTCGACGCATCAACAGTGAGAAATTTTTATTATATAGACCGAAAGCATGAGATTAATTATACACGCACATATTTGCATAAGGAAAAAGTTGAGCTTACGACCTTCGAAATTGTTTGTAGGAAAATTAATGTTGTATTCTTTAACCGTTCACGTGGTGCAGTATTCTTTAAAAATAATGTACTCAGAGCATTTTCAATGATGGTGTAAATTAGGTGTAAATCGTGTATCTCCAAAATTATTTTTTCATCATCATTTACATCCCAATGAATCTAAATTCAAATTTGCTCTAATTGAAAGATCTAATCTTTTTTTTTTTTTTTTTTTTTTTTTTGCCTCTTATGATTTTTTTCATTTTCTAGTCTTAAAAATGCAATTGAAGTGTGTGATTTTAATATTAAATATTGATGATCAAATTCATGCATTTAAATAACATTACGTTCGAAAGTTAAGGGTTTATAATAATATTCCAATTTTCCCATTGTATAATTGCATGTATATAGTTTAGACAAAGACAAACGGGTGGGCAAAACAGGGGCTACCAAGTAGTATATATATTAATTTATCTTTTTATGCAGGAATAAAGCTGTTTTGTTAGAAGGATTTGACAGAAAATTTGACATAATTACATGTGACAGGAGATAATTAGATGAAAAAATGACTTTATTTTATAATGTTTAGGATAATCTTTATGTACATAATTTTTTTACCTAAAGTAACATAATCGTCAAGTGGCGGCTCGGACACCCCCAGTAGTGGGCCGTCACTTGGCGATTTAGTAAAACTTTAAATAAATGATTTATTACATGTAGCATTACTCTAATGTTTAATAATAAAATGTCACATGATACTATATAAAATTTTATGTTAACTTTTATGTTCATGTAACATGATTACGTGAGCACTGGCCGTGCACAAGTGGGTGCCAGAAATTAGTACTAACCCGTGGTACTTTGGACTTTTCAGAAATATTATTTCCAATTGGATAATTGAGGATCTGTCCATTGATCCCCGGGTCCCATCAGTACAATAATTTTATTTTTCTAATTTCACTTTTATTTTTATTATATTACAAAAGTAAGAGTGTAACTGTTACAAAGTTTGCAGACATTTGAGAAACTGTTTTGACTTATAAATAAATAAAAATAAATGATGAATAATATTATTCACAGTCGTCGACGTAGTAGTCATTTTATATCTTGGTAATGGCATGTTTAATCCATTTCCGTATAGTATATTTTGAAATAGTAATTTTTTTTTTGAATGGGAAAAAGGTCACACAAAAGTAGGCTCTTTCATATAAAAAAATTTAAATTAATTTGATTCAACTTAAAGCTTAGAGCATGTTCGGTATAGATTAAAATCGGATTAAAATTGAAAAATTAGTAGTTATTGTTGACTTTTATTAGACGAGTGAGATCCAATAACGGCTATATTTTCAATTTTAATTGGATTTTAAACAATACCGAACAGGTCCTTAGACCTTTTTTTTTTGTAAGGATTAAAATTAAAATTTTAAAATAATTAAAGTCAATAATTAATTTTAATCGCATATTTTATAAGATCTACAATTTTTTAACCACACATTTCATCAAAAAAATTGCAAATTATTTAAATTTTAATTCCTTCCTAACAGAAGCTTAATCTGCTCCGTCACAGTACTATTATTTTATAATAAACGTGTCTTAGTTTGACCTTTAATTTTATTTAGTCCGAAGTTTGATGGCCAATTGCTTAAGAGTACCGGTCAAGCCCGATTAACTCGTTACAAGATGAGGAGAGCTTTCATGTACAGATTTTTCCTATTGATCAGTTAGTGTGGACCTTGCATAAAATAAAATTATTTATTTTTGAAAATTTTAAGATTCTTCCATTTCAAATTCAAAAATAATAATAATGAAGATGTATGGATCGAGCTCAAAAAATTTTAGACACCTTAATATCGAGTTCTGTCGGACCGATTTGCATCTCCAGAACCCATCGACAACGCGCACATAACCCTGTCCACGATGCACATAACCACGAAACGTCACAAAAGTACACCCATTTAAATAGAAAATAATTTGAAATTCTGCTTTTACCAACTTAAAACTGTTCGGTTGGTAGCTTAAATTTAGAAACTTTGGAAGAAAAAATACGACTTCAATTAGTCAAATATTTGAACTAAGGGCAATAAGATATTCAATATTTTATTAATTTAATAGCCTCACCCACCCCATTACATATCCTCAACAATAATGTACGATTTGTCATGTAATCATGTTTCAAAAAAGTAATTAAGAATAATAATTGAAAATAAAAATAATTATCCTTCAAACTTCAAACATTATGCATTCACTTTACGACGAGTCCTTGCCACTTCAAGTGTGGGGCTAGTGTGAAGAAAAAAGTCAAAAAGAATAATGATATTCATCAGCAGTGACAATAGCCCCAATAAATCATCAACGCTGCGATGAAAAGTCAAGGAGAATAAAACTATCTTGCACCGTTGCGTGGAATTTCTTACTGTTCTAGACCATGTTTGTCTATTGTTTTCTAACTTCTAAACTGTTCGAAGACTTTTTCGACTATTTTTCATATCTTTAATCGCTACTCTCGAATTACCTAGACACTAATATTTAATTATAAAGTTAACTTAGAATAATTTATAAAAAGAGATAATTTTTCCTTATATGATCATCATCTAATTGAGATCATGATGTGATCCATGATATGAGAGCAAGTTAGGGCATATGACTAGATCGCGAGCGAAGCAAGTCAAATAAGCTATGAGGCTACTTGTTCAAATCACGGTAGACGAAATATTTATCATGGCAAACAAATGAATAAGTTTCATGTTGACCTTGAGAGATAAAACGAAGTGAAGCAATCTGATTCATGTAATGGACGGAGAATCTGGACTGACCGCATAGTTGTTCAGGGCATGCAATCATGTCCTTTTATCGAGCTCACAAGGGAGGGCTTCAGATGATCTATGCAACCGCATATAATTACACTATATGGCTGTATAGTGTATTTTTGGCAGCGAATTTTTCAAATTTCGCACAATCTTTTTGTGATATCTTTTGTTATTTTTAGAGTTTAATTCACTTTTTATTAGGGTTTTAGGGATTCCATATAAATAGAGTTGTTATTTTCATTATAAAAACACACAATTATTGAGAAATTTATTGCAAGACATTATTGACTTCTTATTCTTCATCCAATTAATTCTGAACTTATCAAGATTATTTCTTGTAGCATTCAAATAAATCTAGTGAGATTCTTAAGTTTTGTAATCGCGGGGTCAATATATTGTCGGCGATTGTGTAGGTTCTTTGGTTCAATATTTTTTAGTTAAAATTATTTTTTATGACATTCAAACAAATCGAGTGAGATTATTGAGCTTGTAATCGCGGGGTCAACATATTGTGAGCGATTGCGTTGGTTCCTTAATTCAATATTTCTGATTCAAGCTTAAATATTGATTCTTGATTTTCTATGAATTGAATCAATCTTGTGTGAGTTTCATAATTATTATTGTTATGTGGATTCACATCAGATCAATATATATACTGAGCTCGTTTAACATGACTTTTGAAAAGTTAAAAATAGTGTTTGAGACTGAAAAACTAATTTTGAACCTATTTGATTAATTTTATAAAAAATATTTCTTCTAATTAAAAGAATTTTTAGATAAAGTTTATCTAAAATTTCTTCTCTAAGAACACTTTCAGAATAAGTTCTTTTAAAAATTAAATTTCTAACTATAAAAAAACAAAAGTAAAAGTAAAAATTGTGCCAAATGTGTCCATAATACTTTAAAAAGTCCAAAAATCTCAATTGCCGAACAAGTTGAAATCGACACTTGCAATTTGCTCACATGTGACTGTATAGTGGTCCGGAAGGCATAAGACAAGACTCTTAATGGACTTGTTCCCAATGCACTATTGTAAAGTCATTCCATAGACAATTTTAGGTACACCCGCCTTGCTTTTCATTTTGTTTGCTTATAAATAAACAAATAAGTATGGTTTTTTCATGGTATGGTGGAAAGAAAATAAAATTTAAATTTAATGGATTTTTACAATATAAAGTACAAAAGCACATGCATGTTTCGTCCTAACTTTGGACATCAAACTAACTTTGGCCCATCTATAACATGGCCATCACATGATCTAATTTGTGTGCCATGAGAAATGAAAAAGAATTTGATGGAGGAAATGGGAGATACTTCTCTTTTGCATAGCACATCTCGTATTAATTGCATGAAAGCGAAAAAAAAATGGATACACTCGAGATATTTTATAGAAGGATTGAACTTTTTATAGCGAGCGAGTAATTAATTAGTAATTTTAGCATCGAACTCTATATAGATTACCTATCATCTATCAAGATGATATTAATGCCATGTTTGATACCGCATAATTTAAAATTTTATTTTTCTCAAACTTATTTTTAATTACATTCTCAAAATAAAATACTTTGAACGTAAATTCAAGATTTTTTCCTAATTTATAACTAGCATTCTTCAAAAATCAGCATTCCAAAACTCATTTTCAATTAAAAAAAGAAGAAAAAAAGAAAGGGACTCAAACGTGGGCCGAGCTTAATATAAAAGGTACAAAGTAGTTTTTGATTTGTTGATCATTATGGTACGATTTCAATTAGACCCTGTTTGACATCATTTACTTTTAATTTAATTTATTTCTCATACTCATTTTTAGTCACACATTCAGGAAATAAAATATTCTACAAGTAAATTCAAAATATTTTCTTACTTTTAACTATACGTTCTAAAAAAAAAAAAATACTATTTAAAACAATGTTTTTTAAAATTTTAAAGATGTCAAACATGGACTTAGGAGGTTTATTTTGTTAATATCCTGACGAGCCAAGGTCAAGCTTTTCAATTGAATAAGTTCCCACCATGAGCTAGAATCCAATTTTTGGGTTTCTAAAATGCCATATCTACTCATTTAAACACTTAACCAAAAATTTAAGATTTTAGAAAATGTATGCTTTGTATATGTACGTAACTTATATTCATATGAGTAATGCTATTCATCCTCAGTGTGTTTACAAACACAGTTTAGTTGGCGTTAATGTGACATTAAATGATAGGTGAAATTAAATAAGTCATTTAATTGACTTATTTAATTTCACCTTACATTTAACCTATCATTTAGAGTCATTTAGACTGTATTTGTAAACACACCGGAGATAAATAACATTACTCTATTCATATTTTACCCAAAGCACTTATCTAAAAAGTTAAACTTTCTAAAATACGCGTGCATACGAATCTTGGAAAATTTCCACCCAATCTTCAGGACCAGCCAGCCGCAACCATTGACCATAAAAGAATAGTGATATTCCTAGAATATATTATTGGTTGCATGAAGAAAAAGAGAAAAAGTGTATAGTTTGAATAGATGTTGGTCCTCAATTGTAGTGCATGCTTAGAGGATACCAATGAATAGAATTCAATTAATCATGTTAATTAATTGTGATGTCAATATTCAAGCAATTTGGCTACTTGTAATGTGTGTGGATCACCACCACTTCACACATTGATCTCTAAACGACATTAAAAGCTCGTTTAACGCGACTTTTACTTTTCATTGAATAATTTTTTGTTTTTACTTTTCGTTGAAGAAGTTTTTTTTTTTTTTTTTTTAAGGAAGTTATCTTAATTTTTGTTTGAAAATTAATTTTTAAAAAAATTCTTATTCCGAAAGTGTTTTTATACAAAAGTTATATTGTATCAATTTCTTTTAAATACTCTTCTAATTAAAGGAAACACTTTCTTAAAATTAGCTAAATGAATTCAAAAACAGCTTTTGAATTTCAAAAATATCATTTGAATTCTCAAAAGTCATGTCAAATGATAAGTATCATCAAATAAAAACTCGTGGACTGCTTGATTACGCTTCAACAATAAAGCCAACTAATTATCCCGTGAAAGGAAAATATATTGAATTTGTTGTCCGTAAATTAATTTTACTAAATATTTATGGTTTTTAGTATTTTTTTATTTTTAATTATTATGTTATTTCCTTACAAAATCGACATTTTTGTAGGTAATATTTATTTTAAATTTTTATTACTTAAATATAGTGAGAAATCTTGTTTACAAATTAACTTTTTTAGTTATCGTCGACTGAAAAATCTAACTCAAATCAAGAAAATTATTTGGAAAAACAATTATGCAAAAAAAAAAAAAAATAAATAAATCTTAAATTGACTGTGGACAACTTAATAATCGGTAATTAGTGAAGAAAATGCATCAATGATCATTGATGAAATTTCCATCAATAATATTATATATATTTTAACTAATAATTACAAAATAAATAAATAAATAAAATTGGAGAGATGATTGTTTTAATTTGTCTAAAACTAATCATTACAACCATGTTTTCACGTTCTTCATCCTTAACAAGCCACAATGTCTATTTTCCCTTCAAAGTCAATGAAACTATCATAACACTGACTAGAGCATCATATGATGCAACCAAAAGCTTTTTTTGCAATAATGGGCTTGTCTGGAAGATATGAATGTAGCATATATCAGCACAAAGTACAGGATGTCCAAAATTCCACTAAGGACATATCCTTGGGATATTACCTTGAAAGAGAATTTGTTGTCCGAGCTGGAATGAGGAGACTCTAAAGTAAAATTAGAAAACATTTTTAAAGATGAGAAGCTCTAGTAGGATGAACTGAACTAGAGCACTGAGCTTGAGGTTGATCTTGTAGAGTATATAGTTGTTAAGACACGTTCTACTACGAGATGGAGAAGATTCTCCTCCCTTTCTAAAGACTCTTTGTCATGAAGACTGAACGTTGTTTATCGGTTATGCTAATTTTTGTAATGTGAATTTTTGTTGCCGTGAAAAATGGTTGGCTTCCGATGGGCTTCCTACGCTTACATTTTGTTAAAAAAAAAAATTTATCGTCGAAAATTTGTAACTAAATAAGGTAATAAAAATATAAATGTTAAATACTAATTTCAAATTTCATCAACAATGAAATAAATGTTAAAAAATAACCTATCCATTAGTAATATTAGAAAGAAATATAAAGAGATTTTTTTAATATTTTATTGTCGACTTACAAAAAGAGGTAAAGAAATAAAAAAAAATTGTCAGTGAAATCAACGATTTCCTAAGGTTATCAGCAAACGAACATTGTGGGTTATTACTGACAACATCATGCATGGCATAATCGTCGATAATTAATGATGGTGCACATCGATGATCGATCGATCATCAACAATATCGCTCTTAATTATTCCTTGAGAGTTAATTCTAGTTTATATCATTTATAAGGTTAAATATTTGCTATCGAGCTTTTTCAAATGCTTTCTAATTGTTATTGAACTTTAAAAGTTCTACGAGTTGCTACTAAACTTTACCAATGGATTCTCAGATGAGATACAAATTTAAAGAATTTTCCAATAACAGAACGTATTTAAATATTATAACTTTTGTTTACTCCTCATTTTAAAAGTTAATGAACTTGATAAACTTACCAAATTTATCCCTTCCATAATTTTGTCTATGATGACATTTAGTTCATTAACTTTTAAAACAACAAGTGACACAGTGGTAGACGGGATAACAATTTGTAATTTGAATAATTTGAAGTGTACAAGGGCTTTTTTTCACAGAATTTTTACAGATGCTGTTGTTGTAGCATCTATATTGTTCCTTTTTTTATTTTTATTTTTATTTTTTTATTTTTTGTCCTCTTTCAACGACAAACTGTCACATATCCTCCGTATAAATTCTTTAAGTATAGCAAGGTTCATAGCAACTCGCGAGACTTAAACTCAATGGCAACTTGGAAAAAATTAGAAAAGTTCAATTGCATTAGCGGAATATTTGGGGAAGTTAACATTTGGGATATTTAACCCCACTTATGGTGATAAGTATGAAAAAGGCACATGATACTTTGAACATTATTGTTCCTTTTTATTATCTAGCTGCCATTTTTCTTGAATGACTAATTTTTCAATAGTTAACAGATGTTCCCCTTAAATTTGTATTTTATTTTTATTTCTTATATTAATATTTATCCATCTTAGTGCTGGTATAATTTAGAAAAATAAAATAAAAAAGGAAAGTAAGGCATTTAAGTTACAAGGTGAGTGCTAATAGCCTAATATGACCTTCATAAATAGGGTTCGTGATTCTTTGGCCCAATGGGCTGATCAAACATTACATAAATCTTACACATTAAAATCACATTTCAAAATTACCAAACTTGTTAAATTATTTCAAAATTCAAGTGTTAATTTCAATGAAATATATATAATATATAATTAATTATCCCTATCTCACCCCACACGGCCACCCCACCCTATCCTACCCTACCCTACCCTCCAAAAAATTTCCAAATATTAAAAACTGAAAATCACACCCCAAATATATGGATCCACCTACCCCACCCCTACATTGCAAAATTTTTTGAAAAATTAAAAATATCGAGTCACGATGTGTCATCCGTGACTAATTGTAACCAAATTTGTAATCAGTGTGATTGTCTATGACCAAATCAATTTTAATTGTGATGGTATGTGATCAAGTCACAACTAGTCATAATTAACACAAAATTGGTCACAACGAGTCATAATCGGTCACAATAAACATAGAATTGGTCACAATCGATCACAATTAATATAAAATTGGTCACAATCTGTCACAATAAATATATATTTGGTCACAAATGGTCACCACAAACAAATGCGCTTACAACCATGAACAAGCACCATAATCCACCACCGGTCATTACCATCATCACCTCCAATGCACAACCACTACCATTACCACTTTCAACTCAAATTTATAGTACAAAAAATGATGATGGGAAAGCGAACAAAATGCATGACAATAAAGAAGCAATTAATGAGAATGAATTCCTGTAGAAGTAACTTTTCTATTGAAATTATTCGATGAGAACAAGAAATTAAGCATAACAACATTATAACAATAATAATTAATCCAAGAAACTGATTCTTTAATAGGAATAAGTAATCAAGCACTTTTGCAGATCCACGAATCGAAAAGATATTTGTTGATGCTCACGTCAAGCAAAGGTAGAGTTCATCGAGAGAATCTAGAGGCTGAAGAAGCCTGTTCATCTTCCATATTTTTATTCGAACACGACATTGTGTTGGTTGGGGAAAAAAGCTTTATCAGATCTCCTCACTAAAAACATCTAACTATATATAAAAGAGGGGGATGTCTTTTACCGTTAACAAGCCGTGAGCCGAGCCGAATGGCTATTTGGCTCGGCTCGGCTAAGCCGTTTAAGCCGATTTTTTTTAAACGTTTGATTCAATATTTTAGGTTACAAATATGCATTTAAGCGATTTAAAATTTGTTGGAAACATTGAAGTATGGCGATAATAAATATATGATCGATAAATTTTAAATATCAAAAATAATTTTACATCATTTGTGAAACGTAAAGTCATGATTGTTTATATTTCTTTTCAATCTCAACCTCATTCCAATGTCATTTTCTCGAACTTTATTTTTCCTACAACGTTTGATTCGATATTTCGCGATATAAATATCCATTTGGATCGATTTAATTTTTTATAAAAAAACTTACAATGTGATAATAATAAATATATTGTCGATTAAGTTTAAATATAAAAATCATCTTAAATTATTAAACGTAAAATCATAATTGTTAATTTTTCTTTTCTACCCACCATCAACCCTCATACTCACACTAATTTCTCTCAATTTCATTTCTCTTCAGTTTTTATCTTAAATTAAGTCGTTTTTTTGTGCGTTTAATTCAGTATTTTAAGTTACAAATATACATTTTAAGCGATTTAAAATTTATTGAAAATCTTGAAGTGCGACCATGATAAATATATGGTCGATAAATTTTAAATATCAAAAATAATTTTACATTAATTGTGAAACGTAAAGTCATGATTGTTTATGTTTCTTTTCAATCTCAACCACATTCTAATGTTCTTTTTTCAAACTTTATTTTTCCTACCGATATTTCACGATATGAATATCCATTTGGATCGATTTAAATTTTTTTTGAAAAAACTTAAAATGTGATAATAATAAACATATTGTCGATTAAGTTTAAATATAAAAATTATCTTAAATTATCAAACGTAAAATCATAATTGTTAATTTTTCTTTTCTATCCACCATCAACCCTCATACTCACACTAATTTCTCTTCAGTTTTTATCTTAAATTAAGTCATTTTTTGTGCGTTTAATTCAATATTTTAAGTTACAAATATGCATTTTAAGCGATTCAAAATTTGTCGGAAATCTTGAAGTGCTACCATGATAAATATATGGTCGATAAATTTTAAATATCAAAAATAATTTTACATTAATTGTGAAACGTAAAGTCAAGATTGTTTATATTTCTTTTCAATCTCAACCACATTCCAATGTCCTTTTTTCAAACTTTATTTTTCCTACCGATATTTCACAATATGAATATCCATTTGGATCGATTTAAATTTTTTTGAAAAAACTTAAAATGTGATAATAATAAATATATTGTCGATTATGTTTAAATATACAAATTGTCTTAAATTATTAAATATAAAATCATAATCGTTAATTTTTCTTTTCTACCCACCCTCAACCCCTATACTCACACTAATTTCTCTCAATTTCATTTTTCTTCAATTTTTATCTTAAATTATTAAACGTAAAATCATAATCGTTAATTTTTCTTTTCTACCCACCCTCAACCTTCATACTCACACCAATTTCTCTCAATTTCATTTTTTTTAGTTAAACGTAAAATCATAATCGTTAATTTTTCTTTTCTACCCACCCTCAACCTTCATACTCACACCAATTTCTCTCAATTTCATTTTTTTTAGTTTTTACGGTTGAAAATGGTAAATTTATGACGTCAAAATGGATATTGAAGGAACTCAATGAATTATTATTATTTTTTGGTGGATTTTTGGTTTAGATTTGTTACATTTGTCCACCCGAAGCATGTGAAGCTCAGGTAAATATCTCACAATTAATTTGTTCTACAACATACCTTCTTTTTATTTTCTCCTTAAATGTACTATTAATTACTTTTAATAAACATTCTAATAAGAACATATGAAAAACAACTCTACAATTCAGACAACAACTACACATGAACACATATTATACATAAAAACCAATGTTTTAAAAACTGACCCAGGGTCGAAAAGAGTAAAAGTCAAGGTCAAAAGATCGAACATAGATCCACCTATTTTTTTTTTTTAAAATAATTTTACAAAAAATCATCAAATGTAAGCAAGTTTTTTGAAATCATAAAAAGTTAAAAATTATAACAGTAACTCATCCATATAAATAATTAAATACAATCAACAAATCAACGTCTCGCTCAATCCAACTACGTAATATATAATAAGTCCATAATTGTAAGTAATTAACCATGTTAGCTTGAAAACGAATGTTTAAAATTTAAAAGTTTCACATCCGATTGTTCTCCAATAGAAAAATGTCATGTTATAATTGAATTCAAAATTTCAATATTATTAGTTACACTGCATCACCCACTACACGTGCAACTCACGTGCATTCACTAGTATTAATAATAAATGAAGTGAGACAGACCTTCAAAGCATATATATAAATAAGCATTTGAATGTATGATGAATGGAGTTGGACTTCTGTTTCACATCAGTTAAGATTGTAGGAATTAGCGGTGCATTTGGTATACAATATTGGATTAGAGGCAATATAGTTAATTGATTATGGAGATAAGATTAGAGAAGATTGTATTTAATGTTTTAAGATAGCGTTTGATGTTACACTATATTAAGAAAATTTACCTGAAAAATGAAAATATTATATTAGAGTAAAAATTAGTAACTTATTTTTCTAATCTGATTCACTATATAAATTATTTATTTTAAAATTAACCTAATACTCATTTACTTGTAAGTAAAATTACTTTAAAGATAACTTATTTTGCTCCTACTTTATATCTAAATAAGAAACTCACTTAATTTTCACTTTGATAGAACAAAAAAGTATTATTTATTATAAACTTGCTTATTTACTTATAATTAAATTTTACTTACAAATAGTATTTTTTTTTTTTTTTATATATGTAATTTTGCTTATATAGAATTAGTTTAAGTAAATGTATATTGATAATCTAACCGAAGTGATAAGATGCAGAAATGATAAACTAAAATTTATCAAGTACAATTTAAATAGTAGTAGATGTGTATCTATTGAAGTTTGAGATGATAAACTAAAATATGTTTGAGATGATCATTATTCTTGGCTGATGGTGCGTATCTACAATTCCTAGCATTACCTTCAGTTGATTGACAATTTATATTATCTTTAATTTTAGTATTATCCTTAACAAGCCCCCAAAAAGACGAAGCTCCCGTCGGAGATTCCAATCTTAGGTAATAGGTGAGTAAATATGACATTAGACGATGACTAGTAAGAATATTAGCCAGTTGATCGCTAGAGTAACTAAAAACTTGATTACACACAAAATGATAATCAATAGCAATGTGATTCATACGGGAACAGAAAGTCGGATTGACAAGGAGATATGTAGTCCCAATGTTGTCAAAAAAATATGGTACGCTGATTCGGTAACTATACCTATATCTCATGTAATATATGTTTGGTCCAGAGAACCTCAATCGAGCAAGAGGGAAGGGCACCATACTTGGCCTTAGTGAATTATTTTTGCAACTATTTTCTCTTTTTAGAGCACCAAGAAACAAGATTATTACAAGTTTGATATAATTTCTCATTCACCAAATAACAATCTCCATTTAAATAAAAAAACTTGGTCAAAAAATCTTTTATATACAAAATCCCAACAATCCCCCGCTTGAATAAAAATCAATGCAAATGACTATACAAACGCTAAAGAAAGTACAAGCGGAAATATATTGGCTCGTTTAACATGTTTTTTCCTTTTATTTTTTGCTTTCTGTTGAAGACTTTTTTTTTTTTTTAAGGAAATTATCTTAATTTTTGCTTGAAAATTACTTTTTTTATAAAAACTTCTTATTCAGAAAGTGGTTTTTTGAGAAAGTTATATTGGACCAATTTCTTTTAAATATTTTTTTAATTAAAATAAGTAATTTCATAAAATTAGCTAAATGAATTCAAAAACAGCTTTTGAATTTCAAAAGTATCATTTGACTTCTCGAAAGTCATGACAAGCGAACCCTAACTATCATCAAATAAAAATTCGTGGGGGACCATGGTCTAATTACGCTTCAACAATAGAGCCAATTAATTATCCAGTGAAAGGAAGATAATGAATTTTTTTGTCCGTAAATTAATTTTACCAAATATTTATGGTATTTTAGTATTTATAAATTTATTATTTTTAATTATTATGTTATTTCCTTACAAAATCGACATTTTTGTAGGTAATATTTATTTTAAATTTTTATTACTTAAATATAGTGAGAAATCTTGTTTACAAATTAACTTTTTTAGTTATCGTCGACTGAAAAATCTAACTCAAATCAAGAAAATTATTTGGAAAAACAATTATGCAAAAAACAAAAAAAAAAAAAATCTTAAATTGACTGTGGACAACTTAATAATCGGTAATTAGTGAAGAAAATGCATCAATGATCATTGATGAAATTTCCATCAATAATATTATATATATTTTAACTAATAATTACAAAATAAATAAATAAATAAAATTGGAGAGATGATTGTTTTAATTTGTCTAAAACTAATCATTACAACCATGTTTTCACGTTCTTCATCCTTAACAAGCCACAATGTCTATTTTCCTTTCAAAGTCAATGAAACTATCATAACACTGACTAGAGCATCATATGATGCAACCAAAAGCTTTTTTGCAATAATGGGCTTGTCTGGAAGATATGAATGTAGCATATATCAGCACAAAGTACAGGATGTCCAAAATTCCACTAAGGCAGATAGTTTATGTGTGGAGGACATATCCTTGGGATATTACCTTGAAAGAGAATTTGTTGTCCGAGCTGGAATGAGGAGACTCTAAAGTAAAATTAGAAAACATTTTTAAAGATGAGAAGCTCTAGTAAGATGAACTGCACTACAGCACTGAGCTTGAGGTTGATCTTGTAGAGTATATAGTTGTTAAGACACATTCTACTACGAGATGGAGAAGATTCTCCTCCCTTTCTAAAGACAAATCTTTGTTATGAAGACTCAGCGTTGTTTATCTGTTATGCTAATTTTTGTAATGTGAATTTTTGTTGCCGTGAAAAATGGTTGGCTTCCTAAGCACATTTTGTTAAAAAAAAAAAAAAAAAAATCATCGTCGAAAATTTGTAACTAAATAAGGTAATAAAAATATAAATGTTAAATACTAATTTCAAATTTCATCATCAAGGAAATAAATGTTCAAAAATAACTTATCCATTAGTAATATTAGAAAGAAAAATAAAGAGATATTTTTAATATTTTATTGTTGACTTACAAAAAAAGGTAAAGAAATAAACAAATTTGTCAGTGATATCAACAATTCCCTAAGGCGATCACCAAACGAACATTGTCGTTGATTACCAACAACATCATGCACGACATAATCGTCGATAATTAATGACAGTGTACATCGACTAGGGGTGGTAATGGGTCGAGCCGGCTAGGCCCTTACCCACACGAGCTCGGTCGTTCTTGCACGAACCGAGCTCGTGGCTCGTCGAATTTTGGACGAGCTCGGCTCGTGCCTTGAGCTCGTCGCTCACTGGTACTCAGCAAGCCGAGTCGAGCCGAGCCGAGCCAAAGCTCGTCGGCTCGTTTGTTTTTTGTTTTTTATCACACTATAGACTATACTAAACTTAAAAAACATATATATACACATTTTCTAAACATTTTTTTTAAATATACATTTTCCAAAATATTTTTCTTTTTAAAAATAATAAAAACAAAAAAATATATATATAATCTCTTCTCTTTTATCCGGGTTTGGGACCGACTACTTCAATTTCGAGTATGTGGAGTTAAAAATTGTACGCGGATAACTTGTTACGTCTACAATCTTTTTAAAAAATTATAAAGGTATTAAAATAAAATTTTGTGATAAATATGATTAAATTAAGAGGGTGTGGTAGAGATTAAAATCAGATTAAAATTGAAAATATAGCCGTTATTGTTGACTTTTATTAGACGGGTGGGACCCAATAACGGTCATATTTTCAATTTTAATTGAATTTTTAAGCCGTACCAAACAGGCTCTAAATATCACTTCTACATGCAATTTCGGCATATTTATCTTGGAGTCGATAATGAGCATTTTTCCAGTCCTTCATGAATGCTTCGAAAATGTTTTCTTTTAGTCGACTCCTAACATTAGAGAGAACTCTCTTCACACTACTAAAAGTAGACTCCGAAGCTACAGTGCTAACCGAAGGTGTTAGTAGATCTTTTGTTATTGCTGAAACTATTGGTTATCGACGTCATTCGCCATAAATCAATTACTTCTTTTGAATGTTTCCTAATTGCATTGTTACTAGGCATATTATGATTAAAGTAATCAATTAATTTGGTAGGTAGCACATTTGGACTATTACTCGATATTTGAGTACATGCAGTGGAAGACAAACTACTATTACTACTGCTACTCCTACTACTACTGCTACTGCTACTACTGCTACTGCTACTGCTACTGCTACTGCTGCTGCTGCTGCTCCTACTGCTACCACCACTACCACTACCACTACCACTACCACTACCACTACCACTACCACCACGACTACCACTACTACTACTACTACCACTACTACTACTACTACTAGAGAAACCAAATGAATACGCATTTGAATCATATCTATATGAATTCATGCCTTGAAATAAATTTAAAACTTTAGCGTTGTCATATCCTATATTAGTTGGAGGAGTAGTTGTAGAGCCGGATGGTACACGAGTAATATGTGTACCCATTCGCGTAGCATATACTTCATACATTTCACATAAAGTTTGTTCCAAATTCTTATAAGTAATAGGTACACTAAAAGTTAAAGTATTTGAAATTTGATTAATAACAAATTTAATATCCGATAAATTATATGAAGGGTCCATGACGCATGCTAACGAAAATAACATGGGCAAGTCTTCCCAATATTTTCTAAATTTTAATTCCATGGAAAATATAATTGAACTAAAATCGGGGTCATCTTTAAATCTATGAAAAGTCCTAACAATTATATACAAACGTTCAAGGAATATAAAACTAGTAAGATAATAAACACCAGACAAAATATTTGTAGAATCATAAAAACTTGTCAAAATTTTCTTTAATTTTAAAAACTAAATGTCATTCGTGCTCATTTAAAATAGTATTGTCGTCTTCTCTCATAGACCTACTGTTATAAAATTCAGTAATTAAATGTTCGAAACATTCATATGATTTTAATAATAAGTATGTGGAGTTAAATCTATACTCTACGTCACTAATAAAGGTTTTTGTATGTGACACCTCAGCTTCGTCACAAAATTCTTCAAATGCTTGTTTTCTATTAAATGCAATCGTGATATAGATTAGTGCATTCCTAATTCGTTGAATTTCATCCTTAACATGTTTTAAACCGTCTTGCACTATTAAATTAAAAATATGGCAAACACATCGAATATGAAATAAATAACTACCGAAATCGGGTTGAAGTACCCCATACAATTTATCGATAACAGACTTATTTACACCAGCGTTGTGGAACATAAACAATCGAATTTTATTCTCACGTTTATATTCTCTAATAATGTTCACAATAGCATTAAATATATTATTAGCACTATGCGGGAACTCAATAATTTTAAAACCAATATTTTTTTTATGCAATACCTGAAGTGGGTCTATATAGTGTGCAATTGCAACTATGGAACCTCTTTTATTATTCTCCTTCCACATATCCGAAGTTAAAGATATCACACCCCCATATTTTTCTAAATCCGCAATCAATAGTTTTTTTTGAATTAAGAAAATATTCAATTGTATCAGAAGGAAGAGTATTTCGACTTACCCCAACATACCTCGGTTGAAGCTATTGTTTGGCGTAGGAAACAAAATGTTGGTTGTTCACTATTGCTAGTGGCAACTCCGTCGCGGCAACGAACTTCACTATTCCCTTTTGAGCTTTCTCTTTCGAATACATCCATGTAGAAAGTGGCGTAGTAGTAGCACCGACACCTGGACTACCAAACTGTCGTTGCGTTTGATCGGCTGGAAGAAGCATATGTTTGGCCGCACATGTTTTGTAGTGACGGTTGAGGTGGGTGGTTCCTATGCCATTTTGCCATGCCAATCGTTATTGACAGTATTTACATATTGCTTAGGTTTCTGGAACTCCATCGATCACATGACCAGTTTGAACCAATTTAAAATGGTCTCAACATTTTGCCTGCTTCTCTCTTCTCTTTCCTCTTGCATCGGGAATATCTAATACAGGTTCTTCATCATGTTCCAAATCAATTGTATGACTAGCATCAACATCAACGTCGTCCAAATCAATTGGATGCCTACATTCATGAATGTCGAAATCTTGAATATTTTCTGGAATGAGTAATTCATTTAGACTGGCGGATTCATTCCCAAATTGACTTTGGGCAGGTGTTTCGCCTTCGATCCTGAACAAGTTTTCAACAAACGATCGTGAATCCATTTGTGAATAATTGAAATTGAATGTTGAAGACTTGACATAGAATTGAGAAGTGAATGAAGATTATGTAGTAGTGTAGAAAATAATTTGTAAAACCAAGATTATAACTCGACAATGTAAAAATAAAAATGTAGAAGAGTATATGTTATAGAATGATGATAATGATTTGTAAATAAATTGTAGAGAGTAGAGTAGAGAATGAGATATTGATAGTATGTTTGGTGGGAAAAAAGTTGTAATGGATGGGAATTTATAGGGGAAGAAAGATGAAATGTAAACTTTTTTTTTAAGGATTTCGATCATTGGAAATTCAATGATTTAGTGACCGTTTCGATCTTTAGCGACCGTTCTAGTCACTGAATTTAATTTTTTACGAGCAACGGGCTCGGGGCTCGCAAAAAACACGAGGCTCGTGGGCTTGCTCGGCAAACAGCTCATCTAGCGAGCTGACCTGCTCGGCTCGTGCTCGGACTTGTTTTTGCCGAATTGAACGATCGAGCCGACGGCTAGTTGCCACCGCTAACGTCGATGGTCGATCGGTCACCGACAATATCACTCTTGATTATTCCTTGAGAGTTAATTCTAGTTTCTATCATTTATAAGGTTAAATATTTTCTATTGGGCTTTTTCAAATGCTTTCTAATTGTTATTGAACTTTAAAAGTTCTACGAGTTGCTACTAAACTTTACAAGGGTTTCTCAAATGAGATACAAATTTAAAGAATTTTCCAGTTGTTACTGAACGTATCAAAATATTATAACATTTGTTTACTTCTCATTTTAAAAGTTAATGAACTTGATAAACTTACCAAATTTATCCCTTCCATAGTTCTGTCTATCGTGACATTTAGTTCATTAACTTTTAAAATAAGTGATGCTGTCAGGCAAATTATTTTCAAATGACCTCCCTGGGCGATAATGTAAGTTATTATTTTATTTAGTTGGCATCGACCAAATGACTGAAATTGTATATCGACGCCACAATTGTCTAAACAAATCATATAATCTACTTGTGCCATTTAAAGCGGCCTAATTAAATTAGTGTTGCTCATGGCCCAACCCAAAACTTAGATGGCCTTTTCTGGTTGATAGCCCACTTATTTCCTGTTGCGCCTTATTGTTTCCTAACCTAAAGGCCCATACCTAATCCTCTCTATATATGCTACCCCGTTACTGTTGTGATATGTGTGAATAAATTGGTTAGTCTGTGTATTGAGAGAAAAATGGCGTTCCTTCTTGGCTTTGCCCTTTCTGCCTTTTGCTTCGTGCTTTATCGTGCTCCGTTTTTTTTCTCTTTCTACCTTAGCCTTTGTGGCCGACTTTTGAAGCTACAATATTCTTCACACTTAGCTCTTTGTGGGCAATCGTAGAGAAACCTTATTGGGGAAGGTTGGTTTGTGATTTGGTTGGACTTGTGGTGATCAATTCTAACAATACATAGCTCGGATTGGTGGGGATTTGGAGTACCTTTTTCAACATTTGGTATCAGAGCATTGGTTGGTGTGAATTCCGATGAGATATCAACGGAGAAGTGAATGTGACTCACGATCCCTCAAAGAATCGAACATGCAACCCTTGATTCCAGCCAAACCAGTGACTGGCCAGAATATTTGAACCCATATTCGTACTCTACACATTGAGGCGCATCCGAAAGTGGTGCGCGTGGTGGAAAAGGTTGCCAGCGGCGGTGGCGCGTGGCGGCTGATCTCGACGAGCTCTCTTCAGGCAGTTAGCTTATTTTAATTTCATGAACGTACTGATATTATTCTCTTCAGGCAGTTAGCTTATTCTAATTTCCTGAACATACTGATATTACTGTTTTCGTGTTTTAGGTTACGCAGGAAAAGTTGGACGATTCTGGCCTGGGTGGGTTGACGGTCAAAACTGCTATACATTTATTGAATTACTTTAGGCTAAAAATCACGGCCCTAAAACAATAAACTCGTATCTCTCGTAATCTACGGACTCGGACAGGTCCGCTCTGGTAAATTGGCTAATCCATTTAAATTTCAGGACCAGCGCGTGATTGTGTGGGGGTGACAATATGATTAGGGTTACCGTGTGAGAGTAACCATTACTTGTGCTAGAAATTATGAATTACTTGGTCTTCGTTACTACGTGATTAAAATTATTCATTTGAAAAATTGCAGCATATTATCTTTTGTGATATATCGTGAGTGAAACTATTTAGTTGACATATCTCTTGTTGCACTTTTAAGTTATTAGAATACCTAGACCTTACATGTTTGAAAATTCTCTTGATCTAAGATCGTGAGTCTTACGAAACTCTGAGAATAAAAAATGGTGTATATTTGCAAACATATGTTTACTTTGTGTGGCTTAATCGTGACCTTCTATTTTTGATTGATTAATTAAAACTGACAACGCACAATTTTGATTTGGGAACTTTTAATGAAAAATGTGATTTTTTCAATCTGACAACAAAAAAATAGAGGTATTTTAATTCAACAAAAGGTTTCAAAAGCAATTGATGGCAACTTTCCTGCTTATTTTTCAAAAGAACAAAAAAAAGAAGTTAATGAACTTGCGTATACCTCAATTATTTTACACTTGGTTGACGCGGTTTTGAGAAAGGTGGGTAAACTGAAAACCACTAAATAACTTTGAGAAAAATTGGAAGACTTGTATTTGTTCAAATCTACTCCAAACAAGCTTTACTCACTTGAATGTTTTTTCAGTTTCAAAATAGATTATTCAAAAGATCATGATGACAATTCAGACATGTTTAACAAACTTGTTCAAGATTTTGTTAACTGTGGAGAGTCAATGTTTGAAACTTATAAGGCTATTATTTTCCTGAATGTTATACCTGATACTTATAAGGAAGTAAAAAATGCTATTAAGTATGGTAGAGACACTTTTACGTCCGAAATTGTCATTGACTCCCTTAGATGTAAGAAGATGAAGATTAGAGCTGAAAAATATGATATGAAAAGCGATGAGATTTACATGATGAGGGGGTAGAACTCAATTTAAGTAAAACAGTCATGATGGTTATCAAAGTAGTGGCGAGTCTAATAGTAATGAAGGTAGAATGAAGAGCAATGGTAGGCCCAGATCCAAATTTAGGACCAATGTTAAGAAATGCTATAGCTGTGGGAACACGGGACATTTCATAAATGATTGCTATAAAGAGAAGAATAATCAAAAGGATAAAGATAGATATGAGGTAAATGTGTTGTTTTCTATTTTCGATAGTTGTGATGGTGAGGTCTATATGATTACAAGTCATGTTACTTATCCCGCTAAATTGAATTTAACTGTCATTCTCATTTACATGAATGGATAATTGATTCTAGTGCATCTTTTCATATGACATCACAAAAAGATTGGTTTGAAAATTTGCACGAATCTAATTATGGGCATGTTGTGTTGTGTAACAATTCTGCTTATAATGTTGTTGGCATTGGTGTGACCATTGTGTGCTTGGTGAAAATTATAGAACTACTTTCTCCACGAGTGTTCATAAAACTAAAGACATGCTTGAATATGTGCATTCGGACTTGTGGAGTCCATCAGCAGTCCCACCTCGGGTGGAAATAGGCATTTCTTGTCTATTATTGATGACTACACTAGAAAAGTGTGGGTTTATCTTTTAAAGGATAATTCCGACACTTTCATAACTTTAATAATTGGAAAAGACAAGTTGAAAACCAAACTGGTAAGAAAATCAAGTTTTTGTAAACTGATAATAGCCTAGAGTTTTGTAACACTAAATTTGATAATATTTGCAAAAAACAAAATGGAATAGCAAGACATAAAACGGTTCTTTACACTCCCCAACAAAATGGGGTAGCGGAAAGGATGAATAGAACCGTACTTGATAAAATGTGTTGTATGATATAAAGTTCTGGAGTCCTAAAGTCTTTTAGGGGCGAAGCTGTTATGACTGCTTGTTATTTGATTAATTTGACTCAATCTGTTACGTTGAATGGTGAAACTCCACATGAAAATGGTCTGGTAAACTAAGTGATTATTATATGTTTAGAACTTTTGGCTGCACTGCATTTTCTCATCAGAGTAAGGGAAAGCTTGAACCTAGAGCTAGAAAATGTGTTTTTCTAGGTTACCCTGAGGGTGTCATGGATACAGGTTCTAGGATAAGAGCCAAAAGGGAGTTAAGATCATTATGAGTAGAGATGTTACATTCAATGAGAGTGAAAAGTCATGTCTTAAAACTGAATCAGAACCTGTGATTGAGGAAAAAACAAGGTGAACAGAGTAATCAGTTGAAGGTGGAGTTAGGAAAACTTAGCACATCCATCTCTGTTACACAAAGTGAGGTGCAGACTCGAGAACAGCAACCTGATATAGAAAATAGAGAGGAATTAGTAATAGAAGAACACCCTGAAGAAGAGAATCATTTAGCAGATTATAACTTAGTTAGGGATAGAGAGAGTAGAAAGTCTAGAGCACCCATAAGATTTGGTTATGAATCTGAGCTAGCTTTTGCTCATGTGAGTTATGAGGAGTTAGCTAATTGGAAGCCAAAGACATTTGAGGAGACGATGAAAACTGAACAATCTGAAGAGTAGTTTAAGGAAATGAAAGATGAGATGAGTTCTTTAGAAAAGAATTAAAATTGGGAGCTAGTACCTAAACTTAAGAATAAATCTATTGTTGACTGTAAGTGAGTATTTAAGGTTAATGAAGGTATTAGTGCATCCGAACCCTTAAGGTTTAAGACTAAATTAGTGGTGAAGGGGTACACTTAGAATGAGGAGGTTGATTACAACGAGATTTTTTCACCTGTTGTTAAATACACTACTATTAGAGTCATAGTTTCATTGGTTGCACAGTTTGACTGGAAACTTGAACAATTTGATGTAAAAACTATTTTTTTACATGATGAACTTGATGAACAAATCTTTATGAATCAACCAAGAGGTTTTAAAGACAAATTAAAACTTGATCATGTGTGCTTCTTCAAAAGATCTTTATATGACCTAAAACAATCACCTAGACCATATAAAAGATTTGATTCTTTTGTACTATCTATAGAGTCTCATCGTAGTAAGTTTGATCACTGCCTTTTACTTCCAACATAATGATGCTAATAATGAATATGTGTTCTTATTACTATATGTGGATGATACGCTTTTAGTTGGTTCATCATCTAAATGGATAAGTGACATAAAAATAAGTTTGAATTGTGAATTTGACATGAAAGACCTAAGAAATGCTAAATGAATCATAGGTATGGAAATTGAAACATATATATGTCAAATTCTGTCTTGTTTTTTCATCAGTCCTCATATGTTTCAAAAGTGTTAAAGAAATTTGACATGCTTGATTGCAAACCTATAACGTTACCTTTAGCTAATCATTTTGTATTATCTAAAGATCAGACTCCATGTAATGAAAAAGAGATATAATACATGAGTAGAATTCCATACTTCAATGTGATTGGTTTTGTTATGTATTTGATGGTTCGAACTAGACTAGATTTAGCTTTTATTGTTAGCATTTTTAGTAGATACATGTCTAATCCTGGTCCTCAGCACTTGAAAGCCTTCAAAATTGATGTTAAGGTATTTAAAGAAAACTTGTAATGTAGGTCTAAAATTTGGTGTCTATGTTGAGGATATGAATAATAGGAAATCCACTTCTTCTTACCTGTTTACTTTATCTAACTCTTGTGTTAGTTGAAAGTCACAGTTATAAAACAGTTGCACTATCCATGACATAATCCGAATACATCGCCACTATTGAGGCTATTAAAGAAGCTTTATGGCTTAGATGCCTTCTACATGAACTTTGTGTTTTAAATAATTATGTGGTAGTATATTTTAATAGTTAGTTCTCTATACACCTATACAAGAATCCTGTTTTTCACGAACACACCAAGCACATTGATGTTAGATTACATTTCATTAGAGATTGTGTCATAAGTTGTAAGACTTGAGAAACAAACATAATATAATTCCTCATACATGAGCATTAAGGCGCTATCGTTGGTGAAATTTAAATTAGTGCCATTTGAAGCAGCCTAATTAAATTAGCGCTGCTCGTGGCCTACCCCAAAACTTGGATGGCTTTTTCTAGTTGATAGCCCACTTATTTCCTATTGGGCATTATTGTTTCCTAACCTAAAAGCCCATACCTAATCCTCTCTATATATGCTGCCCCGTTACTATTGTGATACGTGTGAAAATGTTGGTCAGCCCGTGTATTGAGAGAAAAACAGCGTTCCTTCTTAGCTTTGTGCTTTCTGCCTTTTGCTTCGTGCTTTACTGTGCTCTTTCTCCTACCTTAGCCTTTGTGGATGACTTTTGAGGCTACAATATTCTTCACACTTAGCTCTTTGTAGGTAGCCGTAGAGCAACCTTATTGGGGAAGATTGGTGATAAGTGTAGTTTTTATACTTATTATTGGCGCTAAATTATGATATTTTTGTTGTCTTTTAAATTAAATTCTACCTAATTTATGTTAAATTGTAATTTATAGGTAAAATTTTATGTTTATTGAAGAACTGAAGAAAATAATACAAAATAGCAGAAAAATAACAAGATTTAAAGTACGAGCACTAAAAGAAAAATATAGCATTAATTGGCTACAAATTGAATTGCACTAGGATTCAAATTCAATTGGTATTAGACTTTTATTGGATGGATTGAAAGAGAAAAATTGGGGATAAATTAGGGTATACCCCCCCCCCCCCCCCACACACACAATAGAGCAAGGCAGGCGAAGTTGAAAAAAAGGATTTAAATTACATAAATATTCACGTAAAAAGGCAGCAAATTGGAGGCAATAAGTGAAAGAATTCAGGAGCTGAATTCAGGCAAAAACAAGGGCAGAGTCTGGGAACAAAAATTGGGGCTGAATTCATTAATATTAATATATTATTCATGCGTGGCCGGCAAGTATCCTAGGAAAAAAAAGGAGAATTGCAGCTGCTGGAGATCAAAATCATATACACGCAAACAAAGAAAAAAAAAAGCAACTTTGCTAGATTATATATATTCGCAAGAACTAATCGGAGGCGGCTTCAATTCAATTTTATCCAAGATTAATCACGTTTTGTCAATTTTTGGTAATTTCTTTCCACATTCTCATGTTTAAATTCAACATTATGAGTAGCTGAATATTTTTATGTTAGGATTGATGATGGAACTTATGTTTTTATTATATGTTTAATTTCAAGATTTTAATGTCATTTTAATACTTGTCAATTAATTATGTGTTTAATGCTTTAATTGCTTGTACAACAATTAATTAATTTAGGGAGTAATATTGAGACCGAGAGGTGATATATAATTCTAGCTCGTACAATAATTGATATAGACATTATAAGAGATCGAAAGATAATTATAATATATATGATCATGTTGAATTCTTATTGATTAATGCGTTCATATGTGTGTGAATTTACATAGAGATATAGTAAGTTCAGGCATATAAATAAGATTAGTGTTGCTCGAGAGACATCACTAACTACATCAGGTTAATTCGATCGTTGGCATGTATGAAAAATTGCTGAATAAATTGGAATTAAATGTATGATAAATAACCTAAGTGAAATCGAAAATCCTAACTATCTAATCACATAATCTTATCTCCAGTTTTCAATTTGAGTTCGTTATTTTATTAAATAGTCGTTATTTTATTTCTTAGAATTTCACTTTGAAAATAAAACTTGATTTGATTATTAGTTATGTTTTAATTTAAATTGAAACTATATTAGTTTAAAACTTTATAGCAAATACTAGTCTCTGTGGGACGATATTCGGACTTTAAAAAAGATCCACTTTATTACTTGTTACAATCCGTACACTTGCGGAATTTCACAAATAAGTTTTTGTCTCCGTTGCCGGGGATTAGTTTATTTGCTTTAAATTTTTTTATTAATTCTAGTTTAGATTTAGATTTAGATTTATTTATTTATTTTTGTTTTTGTGTGTTTTGTTTTTATTTTCGTTGCTATTGTCCTTGCATGCGAAGTTCGAGATTAGGTAATTTAGTACCCTTGATCCAGAAATCGAACGTACTTTTAACCATAGAATTAGGCAACAACGAGAGAATATCATGGCATAACAGAACATAGAAGTGCAACGCACGGGTTAAACAACCTGTCGAAATCGATGAAGATGATTTGCCACTAGGGCAATTCATCACACCACTTGTTGCACCAAATCAATCAAGCATCGTTTATCCTCCATTTGGGCAACCAAAATTTCAACCGAGGACATACATCATCTTATTGTTCCAGAATGGAGCGTTATTCTATGGGAAACCTCATGAGAATCCACACAATCACATCTCACGCTTTTTGGACATTTACCAAAATTACAATTTTCATGGAGTATCCGATGAGACAATCAAGTTGAGACTCTTCCCACATACACTCAGAGATGGAGCAAGAGAATTGTTGGATGCCCTACCATCTGGAAGCATTAGGACCTGGAATGATCTCGTACAAAAATTCGTTACAAAATACTTTCCACCGTCAAAAGTAACTAAAAAAAGACACGAGATATCTACTTTTCAGCAGGATGAAATAGAGTTTTTACGAAGCATGGGAGAGATTTAAAGACTTGATCAGGAAGTGCCCTAATCATGGTATTAAGAAAAATTTGCAAGTTCAATATTTCTACACTGGTTTAAACCCATCATGTCGAATATCAATGGATGCAGCCTCAAATGGATCGATCACATTAGTCACCCAATGAAGTTGAGGAATTATATGAAACAATGGTTGCCAATAATTCGCTATGGCCTTATGAAAGATCCATACATAAGAAGCACACAGGTCCACATGAGGTGGATGCTTTCTCGGCATTATTAGCATAGATGTCAGCTTTGGAGAAGAGAGTGATTGACCACTTGACTATGAGAGGTTCAGCAAAAACAGTGCAAACAAGATATTTAGTTTGTGGTATATGTGGTGGAGCTTACAATAGTGGGGAGTGCCATATGTCATCTCAAGTGATGGAGGAAGTTAACTATGCACAAAATTTTCAACACCAACAAAACAATGCATTCAACAATACATACAACCCAGGTTGGCGTAATCATCCTAACTTTTCATGGAGCAACAACCAAAATAATCAATAGCAGCCTCCTCCTGGTTTTCAATAGCAAGAGAAAAAATCATCTCTGGAAGATATCTTAGGTAAATTTATACAGAAGACCGACTAATATATGGCAAGACTGAAACAACTTTGCAAAATCATTCAGCAGCTATAAAGGGGTTGAAAACTCAAATAGGCCAGTTGGCCCACACTATCTCAAAAAGACCACAAGGAGCCCTACCTAGCAACACAGAAACTAATCCAAAGGGACATGTGAAAGAAATTACAACAAGAAGTGGGGTACAACTGCCTGAGATTACAGTAAAAAGACCAACAGCAGAGACAAACAAAGTGCCCACTTCAGATGAGGAGCAAGTGGAAGAATCTGAAAAGTCAACTGAGAAAAACTTGAAAGAGAATTCAGACACACCACAGGCTAAGGTGGCCGTTCCTATCAGAGAATATGTACCCCAATTCCATTTCCACAGAGACTGCATAAACACAAACTGGATAAATAGTTCTCTAAGTTCATTGAAGTGTTTAAAAAGCTACACATCAATATTCCATTCGTGGATGCTCTAGCACAAATGCCTAGCTATACAAAATTCATAAAGGAAGTTCTCACTAACAAGAGGAAGTTGGAGGATTATGAGATTGTGATGTTAACTGAGGAATGCAGTGCACTTCTACAAAATAAATTACCTTCTAAGCTCAAGGATCCAGGGAGTTTCACTATACCTTGTACAATAGGAGATAAATATTTTAAACATGCTTTATGCGATCTTGGTGCAAGTATAAACTTAATGACATTGTCTTTGTACAAGAAACTAGGAATTTGAGAGGCCAAAGCAACCACAATATCACTACAGCTAGCTGATCGTTCCATAAAACATTCAAGATGGATTATTGAAGATGTTTTTATGAAGGTGGACAAGTTCATTTATCTCTTGGATTTCATTGTACTAGATATGGAGGAAGATCGAGATATTCCAATCATTTTAGGCAGGCCATTCCTTGCTACAGGAAAAGCTTTGATTGATGTACACAATGGGCAATTGATTTTGAGACTGGAGGATGAGCACGTCACTTTCAACATCTTCAAATCAATGAAGTACCCATCTGAATCCAACTCTTGTCTCCAGATTGATATTATAGATAACTTGGTGGTAAAGTGAGTTGCACATGAACATCTTACGAAGCCATTGGAAGCATGTCTAGTTCATTCTAGATCCAAAATAATGGAAAATCTCGAAATTGAGGAGTACATCAATTATTTGGAATCATTGCCATATGTTGTATTCACAAGGAGGCATCAATTTGAAGAGCTTGGTAAAGGCCCTACTAAACCATTACCGTCTATTCAACATCCACCAACTCCTGAGCTGAAACCTTTACCAGCGTATTTGAAGTACGCCTATCTAGGGAAAGCTTCTACGTTGCCATTCATCACTGCAAGCTCTATAACAGATGAGGAGGAAAAAAAAATTACTTAGGGTGCTCAGAGAACACAAAACTGCAATTAAATGGTCCATCGCTAATATAAAGGGTACCAGCCCATCATTATGCATGCACAAGATTCTTACAGAAGATGACTTCAAACCATCAGTTGAGCATCAAAGAAGATTGAATCCCAGTATGAAAGAGGTGGTTCGGGCTGAAGTACTTAAACTTTTGGATGCAGGTATTATATATCCTATTTCTAATAGTAAGTAGGTGAGTCCAATGCAAGTAGTACCAAAGAAAGGGGGCATCACAGTGGTGAAGAATGAGAACAACGAACTCATACCTACCAGAACAATAACATGATGGAGGGTTTGTATTGATTATCGAAAGTTAAACACCGCCACGAGAAAAGATCACTTCCAACTACCATTCATCGACCAGATGCTGGAAAGACTAGCAGGACATTCTCATTATTGCTTTTTAGATGGATACTCGGGATACAACCAGATTCCAATTGCTCATGAAGATCAAGAAAAGACAACATTTACATGTCCATATGGAACTGATAATAGTGCAATTATCACATTTTTCATCCCCTAATAATTGCGTTTTCATGATTTATTGGCACCTAAATGTTCTAAGTACACTTATATTTTGGTTTAGGTTACGAATGGACAAATACGGTGAAAATAAGGAGAAACAAGTGAAAGATGACCAAAATGGAGGAAAGTGAAACTTCAGAGACTAAAGTGGAAATGATATAAACTTGTTTCCAACCTTGTGATGGAGATTTGAGAGTGTTATTAGAGGTCAATTGGATGAAGGAAAGAGCCAAAGGAATGAAACATAGTCAAAACATTATCACATATCAACTTTCAAGCTGAAAAATTTTGCATTGATTTTCAGCCTCATCTTAATACCAGTGTGTCACTTGTTAGATGATCGAATTGGAGGTTTACATCTGAATACAGGTTGTAGATCTTTGAGTTATCTTTCCAATGCAACTTGAAGTAACTCAATCGGACATCAGAAGAGAAAGTTATGGCCAAAATACTGAAAACTGTCCGACTGAATTGCATCAAAACCATGCGATCGGATGGTGTTTTTGTTGTGCGGTTGCACAGAGACGTTTAGGGAACTCCAAACCTCATTTCAATTGTTCCTTGTGACCAAAAGGAGTTGTACCTTGTGACTGCATGGTACACTTTGAAGCCCGAATCTCCACTTTCCTTCTACGACTCAAACTCCTTTGGTAAAATATTTTGCACGACTTTTCAACCCTAAATACAACCCAAAACACCCCCATAACGCCTCCACACATGATTTTACTCTGATTTTTGCTCAAGAAACACATGAGAAACTAAAGATCTTGGTGAAGCTACGAAGGAACTCGGTCGGAATTGGTGATTTCATGTCATTTATTTATTTATTTTGATATTTTCATTGTCAATCAATGCTATAATTTAGATTTTCATACTCTTGAATTTACATTGAATTCAATTTAACATTTACAAAATTTTTCATGGATTCAGTCATACTTTTTCCATTGTTCCATCAATCTATTTGTTGAATTTTAATTTCAATTATTTACTGTTGAGATTGATTTAACAATTATTAAATCCTTCATAGATCTAGTCATGCTTCTTCTATTATTAGATTGAACTAGTTGTTGAATTTTAATCTCAATTTCACTTTATTGGCAAATTAATTACTGCCATATGCTTGATATATATTGTCGATATTTGATCTTGTTTCAATAAAATTGAGCGAATATGTCATAAGTCTAGATTCTAGTATTACATTTGTAAATAATATTGATTGTCATGATATATCTTCTGATTAGAGTGTCAAGATGAAAACCTTTAATTGAGTTATAAAACTGAATAATTGATGTGAATGATCCGATCCAACTGAGGGAATTCCGATGCTTCACTGCTTCAAATTATTGATTTTAATTTCATTTTTCAACATTGAATCTTACTACACATTTAAGAGAACAATTCATCACTTTTTTATCCTTTAAATATTTTTCCATCTCCTTGTGGATACGACACCCCAAAGCTGCACTACGACTACTGTGTTATTCTTTGGGCATAATCAAATTTTGGCGCCGTTGTCGAGGAGACGGTACAAAATACACAAGGATCGACTGAAAAGGGTGACATCGTTCCTTTACTTTCGTTTTTAGTTAGTTTAATTTTTGTTATTGTATTTTTCTTATTTTCCCTTTTTTCTTGTGTTTCATGAGCAGGTATCGAGGAGAGCGAGGAAGATCCGCTGACAGACCTGATTTAGAGTTTGAATATCTTTTTAACCCTACTTTTGATTCTATATCTGTTAAAACTGACACTTCATCACACAACACCATATCTGATAGAGAGCATGATGCACCTTTTAGGACTTTACATGATTATCTTCACCCCACACGTACAACCATACCATCATACATTATTTTTCCACCTAATATACCACGTATGGACCTTAAATCGGGAATTATTCAACTTCTTCCCACTTTTTATGGACTTAAAAAATGAAAATCCATACATACATATTAAAGAATTTGAGGAGGTGGTCACAACTTTCCACAATCAACATGGTACAACGGATGCATTCAAGCTTAATTTTTTCCCATTTTCACTTAAAGATAGAGCAAAAAACTTGATGTATTCATTGAGACCACATTCGATTGGAACATGGAGTGAAATGACTCAAACTTTTTTCAACAAATATTTTCCCCGTCATAAAACTAGTGCTTTGAAGAAACAAATTTCTTCATTCACTCAAAAAGACAGTGAAACCTTCTACTAAGCATGTGAGCGATACAAAGAGTTACAAGCTCTTTGCCCCCATCATGGTTATGAGAGCTGACGAATAGTGAGTTATTTTTATAAGAGACTAACATCTAAGGAGCGTCAATTTATTGAGATGATATGTAATAGTGAATTCTTACAAAAAGATCCTAACGAGGCTATAGAGTACTTAGATGACCTAGCTGAAAAAGCTCACACCTGGATTGGCCCCAGTGCCACTGATAACACTAATAGGTTACGGCCCGTAGGAAATATTTCTAGTGCATGAGTTTATCATCTTAGAAAAGAAGATAGTCTTAGAGCTAAGGTAGAAGCCCTAAATAAAGAACTTGAAACCTTACGCACTAAGAACTCAAAGCCTACTTCTACCGTTGCTCGTGTTTAATCTTCTGGACCATTTTGTGTGTATGTTGTGGAATTGATCATTCAGTACATCAGTGTTTTGCTCTAGCTGAGATGAAGGGGGTTTCTGAGGAACACTACAATGCCTTATGCTCTATTTTCTGATACCTATAATCAGGGGTGGCGGAATCATCTCAACTTCAGCTGGAAATCTGAAAACCAGCAACCTTGCCAGCCACCTAGAGTTTTTAATACACCTTCATACCAACCCACGCCATCTAGGAATTCCTTAGAAGATACCCTACATGCATTCATAAAGGCACAAGGAAAAACAAAGCAAAAATTTGAGACTATGATTACCCAAATTGTTAAGGAAAATACGGAAATCAAAAATCATATCTCCAAACTAACTAGTGCCTTAGCAGTAGTGGAACGTGGGAAATTTCCAGCTCAACCTCAACCAAATCCTAAAGGGCAACACATGACACAAACCTTGAGTTCAAATGAAAACAATCTTAGAGAAGTAAATGTCATAACCACTAGATCAGAGAAAGTCATAGAACCAATCCCCGAACCTAGGGAAACTGAAAAATAATCTAGTAAGCCTGAAGACAGTAACTCTAATGAGGAGGTAGTGAAAGATCCAGTCAGAGTACATTTCCCACAAGCTCTTAAGTCTACCTTAAAATATGCTGGTCGACATAGTGAGATCTTAGAACATTTAAAACAAGTAAAAATTAATTTGCCTCTCTTGTATGTAATTTCACAGGTTCCTACTTAAACTAAAGTCCTCGAGGACTTGTGCACTATTAAGAGGAAACACAATGTCAAGAAAATCGATTTCTTGACCGAGCAAGCGAGAACTATGATTGAGCAAAGGATCCCACCAAAGTATAAGGACCCTGGTTGTCCTACTGTGTCTTGTGTCATTGGGAATCATGAGTTTTCACAAGCTCTTCTTGATTTAGGGGCTAGTGTCAATCTCATGCCTTATGATATTTACTTGTTGTTAGGTTTAGGAGAGATGAAGCATACATCTGTAACTCTACAATTAGCTGATAGGTCCACTATTAGACCTAGGGGAGTAGTTGAGGATGTATTAGTACAAATTGATAAATTTTACTACCCCGTTGATGTGAATGTTGATTCTAAAATTCCTATTGTTCTTGGTAGACCTTTTCTTATTACTGCTAATGCTCTGATTAATTGTAGAAATGGTCTTATGAAACTATCATTTGGGAATATGACTCTAGAAGTCAATATTTTTCACATCACAAAGCAGCCAGTGGAAGATGACGAGTCTCATCAAACCTATATGATAGATGCACTCACTCAAGAGGTAGCTGATAATATATTTCTTGGACCAGCACAGGAAATTCTAGAACTTGATGGATTGGACGTTGCCATCAATAAACATCTCGAAAGGGAGGATCAAGAGTCGGGTAATAGTTCTATTTTACAATACCAATTTCTGACGAAAAGACTTTACCTTTTGTATTGCAGGCTCCCATTCTTGATTTTAAGCTTCCATCTAGTCACCTCACGCATGTATTTGATGGAGACGGAGGAACATCACCGGTGATTATATCCAAGGAGCTTAGTGCACTGCAAAGAAAATTGAAACCACGCTTACTGGATACAGGCTAAAGGAGGAAACATTGGGTCGAGCCAACGACAATAAACAAAAGCGTTGCTTGGGAGGCAACCCAAGGAGAGTTCATTCCTTTCTTTTTCTGTTTATTTTTCCATTTATATTCTAGTTAAATTCTGTCATTTATTTTCCATTACAAGTCCATTGAGTACTTTCAGGCTTCATATCACTCAAGTTTATGTTGATTCACCACATCATTTTTATTATATCTCTTCATTTGGCTTTCATGTTTATGCATTGAGGACAATGCAAAATTTTAGTTGGGGGAGGATCTGTTAGATTTTGTTGTGAATTGCATGTGAAATTTCAGAGATTTTTATGATTTGAGTCTCTAATTTGCTACATGTTTATGCTTTTGAATGACAACACATGCCACTAGGAATTAATTTTTTTTATGAAAATCTAGATGTCATGACACTTGCTAAACTTTTCGTGTACACAAGCCTTGTGGTAAGATGGTAGTTTAACACATGTAGCTAAAGAGTCTCTTGTTGAAGTTTTTCTTGTGAGATAATTGGTGAGAATTGAGAGCCACAATATACTAAAATATGGCATTAAGCATTTATTGATCTTGTGAATTGTAAACTCATTTGGGAATAACACTACATAGTTTGTGGTAAGATTGTGGATTACTTGGGAAATGATAAATGTCAATTTAGGACTGACATTTGAGCCTTCAACCTTTCTTTTCAATATCTCTAGTAGCCACTTTGAGCCATGCACATATATATATCATTTTCTTCATGTACCTATGTTATCCATACTTCTCCACATTGGAGTACAATTTTTACGCATATTTTTCCATCTTTTTACTTCCAAGTGTATAGTAGGTATGTATGTTTATTTGTGAAGAATTGAAGCAAAGAAATCGATAAAAGTTGATATGTGCTCAAGTAAGGCAGCCCACAAAAAAAGAGAAAAAAATTGAGAATGAAAAAAAATATATATATGGCTTGAAATATTGAGGAATGTGTTGATTGAAAGATGTGATGTATGGAGATATTTGATAAGATACCTAACTACGTGCTTGGAAGTATTTAAATTTTTATAACCGTTCTTCTCATACGATCCAACATGAACTTCATTACAACCCTTTGTATTGACCGTTTTGATCCCAAGTAGGCTGTGGTAAGAAGTTGATGAATTCTCATTTGGTAGTATGCCTATCACATAATCAATATTTGCTTGTTGCTTGTGCACTATTGTTTAAGCCTCCAAATTTGAGCGTTCATCTTTCTCAGCTCCATAGAGAGAAATCCCACCTAAACACTTTGAAACCCGTGAGTTATGGAGTTGAACATTCAACTTGAGATATACTTGATGTTGCATGTGCTAAGGTTAGCGGTAAGATGACTATGGCTCGACACACACTCACACATTTGGCATAAGTATTTGACGTTTTGATAATTGTGAAATTGTTAATTTCGTGTGGTATTGAGTTTGAAGAAATCATGAACTGTGGTTAAATTAGAACTTGATAATTTAACTTGCAATATTGACTAGTCTTTGATCATTTTATTTTGCGTTAAATTATTAGGGACTAGCAATAAGCAAGTTGGGGTTGTGATAATAGTGCAATTATCACGTTTTTCATCCACTAATAATTACGTTTTCATGATTTATTGGCACCTAAATGTTCTAAGTACACTTATATTTTGGTTTAGGTTACGAATGGACAAATACGGTGAAAATAAGGAGAAACAAGTGAAAGATGACCAAAATGGAGGAAAGTGAAAGTTCAGGGACTAAAGTGCAAATGATATAAACTTGTTTCCAACCTTGTGATGAAGATTTTAGAGTGTTAGAGGTCAATTGGATGAAGTAATGAGCTAAAGGAATGAAACATAGCCAAAACATTATCACATATCAACTTTCAAGCTGAAAAGTTTTGCATCGGTTTTCAGTCTCATCTTGATACCAGTGTGTTACATGTTAGATGATCGAATTGGAAGTTTACATCTGAATACAAGTTGTAGATCTTTGAGTTAGCTTTCCAATGCAACTTGAAGCAACTCAATCGGATATCAGAAGAGAAAGTTATGGCCAAAATACTGAAAACTGTCCGACTGAATTTCATCAAAACCATGCGATCGGATGATGTTTTTGCTGTGCGGTTGCACAGAGACGTTCAGGGAACTCCAAACCTCATTTCAATTGTTCCTTGTGACCAAAAGGAGTTGTACCTTGCGACTGCATGGTACACTTCGAAGCCCGAATCTCTACTTTCCTTCTACGACTCAAACTCCTTTGGTAAAATATTTTGCACGACTTTTCAACCCTAAATACAACCTAAAACACCCCATAACGCCTCCATACATGATTTTACTCTAGTTTTTGCTCAGGAAACACATGAGGAACTAAAGATCTTGGTGAAGCTACGAAGGAACTCGATTGGAATTGGTGATTTTATGTCATTTATTTATTTATTTTGATCTTTTCATTGTCAAGCAATGCTATAATTTAGATTTTCATTCTCTTGAATTTACATTGAATTCAATTTAACATTTACAAGATTTTTCATGGATTCAGTCATGTTTTTTTCATTATTCAATCAAACTATTTGTTGAGTTTTAATTTCAATTATTTACTGTTGAGATTGATTTAGCAATTATTAAATCCTTCATAGATCCAGTCATGCTTCTTCTATTGTTAGATTGAACTAGTTGTCGAATTTTAATTTCATTCACTTTATTGGCGGATTAATTGCTGCCATATGCTTGATGCATATGGTCGATCTTTGATCTTATTTCAATAAAATTGAGCGAATAGGTAATAAGTCTAGATTCTAGTATTACATTTGTAAATTAAATTGATTTTCACGATATATCTTCCGAGTAGAGTGTCGGGATTAAAGCCTTTAATTGAATTATAAAACTGAATAATTGATGTGAATGATCCGATCCAACTTAGGGAATTCCGACATTTCACTACTTCAAATTATTGATTTTAATTTCATCTTTCAACATTGAATCTTACTACACATTTAAAAGGACAATTCATCACTTTTTATCCTTTAAATATTTTTCCATCTCCCTGTGGATACGACACCCCCAAACTGTACTACAACTACCGCGTTATTCTTTGGGCGTAATCAGGAACCTTTGCTTTCAGGAGGATGCCGTTCAGTTTACGTAACGCACCAACCACATTTCAGAGATGTGCGATGGTAATCTTTTCAGACATGGTTGAAAAATTTATTGAGGTATTTATGGATGATTTTTCAGTTTTTGGGTCTTCAGTTGATACATGTCTCAAAAATTTGGCATTAGTTCTACAAAGGTGTAAAGAGAGCAATCTTGTCCTAAACTGGCCGAAGTGTCACTTCATGGTTCAGGAGGGTATTGTATTGGGTCATCGAGTATCAGATAAAGGTATTGAGGTTGACAAGGAAAAATTCAGGTAATTGAAAAATTACCTCTACCAACTTCAGTAAAGGGAATTAGAAGTTTCCTAGGTCATGCGGGGTTCTACAGAAGGTTTATCAAGAATTTCTCAAAGATTACTAAACCATTATGTAATCTGCTTGAGAAAGATGTTAAATTTCAGTTTATTGAGGAATGTTTGACAGTATTCAACACATTTAAGGAAAAATTGGTAACTGCACCTATCATTGTAGCACCAAATTGGGATTTACCGTTCAAACTCATGTGTGATGAAAGTGACTTTGCAGTTGGAGCAGTACTGCGTCAGAAAATAAATAAGATACTTCATGTGATCTACTACGCAGTCGAACCCTCAACGATGCTCAAATCAACTATGTCACTATTGAAAAAGAGCTCCTCGCAGTGGTGTTTGCATTTGACAAATTTCGATCATATCTTATTGGGTCGAAAGTCATAGTTTACACTGATCATGCAGCCCTTAGATATCTACTGGCAAAGAAAGACGCTAAGCCTAGGCTTATTAGATGGGTATTACTGTTACAAGAGTTTGACCTAGAAATTCAGGACAAAAAGGGAACAGAAAATGTAGTGGCGAATCACTTATCTAGATTGAAGAAGATCACACCATCGGGGGATGATCAAATCAACGAATTCTTTCCAGATGAACAGTTGCTCGCTCTAATTGAGGTCCCATGGTATGCAGATATAGTCAACTACCTCGCTAGCAACATTTTACCTCCTGACACCACCCACCAACAGAGGAAGAAATTCTTTTCAGATTTAAAATATTACTTTTGGGAAGATCCATATCTATATAGGCGTGGTCCAGATCAAATCATTTGAAGATGTGTCCTTGAAGCAGAAATGGTTGAAATCTTAAGGCAATGTCACTCGACACCATAATGAGGGCATTTTAGGAGAACGAAAACAGCTGCTAAGGTACTCCAGTCAGGTTTCTATTACCCAACTCTATTTAAAGATGCATATAGCATAGTTAAGGCATGTGATTGGTGTTAAAGAACTGGAAACATCTCTCGGAGAAATGAGATGCCTCTGAACTCCATACTGAGATGCCTCTGAACTCCATACTTGTAGTAGAACTTTTTGATGTTTGGGGTATAGATTTCATGGGTCTATTCCCGTCCTCTTATTCATGTCAGTACATCTTGGTCGCGGTAGATTATGTATCTAAGTGAGTTGAAGCAATTGCTACACCAACAAATGATTCTCAGGTAGTCATAAATTTCTTGAAGAAAAATATTTTCAGTCGATTTGGAACACCAATGACACTCATTAGTGATGGCGGAAAACACTTCTCCAATAGGATGTTAGACTCTGTTTTATCAAAATATGGAGTGAAGCATCGCATTGCTACAGCATATCACCCACAAACAAGTGGTCAAGTGAAAATCTCCAACCGGGAGATCAAACGAATATTAGAAACTACAGTTAATGCATCAAGAAAAGATTGGGCAAAGAAATTAGATGACGTTCTCCAGGCATACAGAACAGCGTTTACAACACCTATTGGAATGTCCCCATATCGATTGGTGTATGGAATAGTTTGTCACTTACCTGTGGAGTTGGAACATAAAGCATACTGGGCAGTGAAGAAATTAAACTTTGATATGCAACAAGTTGGGGGAAAAAGACTTCTACAACTCAATGAGATGGATGAGTTCAGGAATGAAGCTTATGAAAATTCTCGTATCTACAAGGAACGAACAAAGCAATGGCATGACAAATTCATTCAAGGAAAAGAATTTCGAGTGGGAGAGAAAGTGCTACTCTATAATTCTCGACTAAGGCTCTTCCCTGAAAAATTAAAATCTCGATGGACTGGACCTTTTATGGTGGTGAAAGTATATCCTTATGGTACAATTGAGTTACAACATCCAGAAAATGGTAATTTCAAGGTTAACGGTCAAAGGTTGAAGCGGTATTTAGAAGGAGAATTCTCGAAAGAAAAATCTTCCATCCTATTGGACGAGCCAGAATAATCATCACTATAGTCAAGCTAAAGACATTAAAGAAGCGCTTCTTGAGATGCAATCCAAGCATTTTTTGTTTTTATTTATTCTATTTTTCATTTTAGGATAGTTTAATTTAATTTATGTTTATTTAGTACTCGTCATCCATATCTCACTTCCCCTCTGGTCTTTGTTATGTTGGTTTATTAGATGTTAGAGTTAAGTAACACTTGTTCCATTTATTTGATCTTAATGCTTTATTGGATTTTTCAGGAACATGACGTCGCGAAACATTTAAACAAGGAGCCAATGAGAGTTCAAGGAAAGCTATCCGTTGAAGTACACGCCATATCAGGGGAGTCATTTCTTCACGTTCTTCCCCATCCCATTATATGCAGATTTAGGATTTAAGACATTGAGGTCAATGTTTAGTTTAAGATTGGGGATAGAAAATATGAGTTTTCATATATATATATATATATATATATATATATTATTTTCAAGTGTTTTTGTGTGATTTGATTTTTTAAAAAAAGAAAAATTCAAAAAATCTTGAAAATTTTAAAAAATATTTTCTTATTGTGTGCTTGTGTGAGTTATTTGGCCCGACTGACAATAATGAATGTATTGAATCATAAATTGATCTATGAATGGTGAATAAATTGCATGCTTAAATTAATTTTTATTTTTTCATGTGAAATTTGATATATATTGAGCACGTGAATTAAGTTAAGCATTGTGTATGAATACGTTGAATTCATAGTTGGATAGGTTGAAATAGCATATCATAGATGCTAAACCCAAAACTACAAAATTTTACATCATTGGACCAAATTTAAAATAGTTTAGGGGATTTTACTGTTGTTGGAAGATATTGAGACAAATAGGGATTCTATGTGAAAAAAAAATCTTGTGTGGATTGTCTAAGGTCAATATGATGAAATTAGGTAAAAATTTCAAGTTAGATGTCGTTTTTCTTGAATTAGTGTTTAATAAAGAACATTGCACTAATCAAGGCAAAAACAATTATTATTATTATTATTTTATTTGAAAATTTCTCTTCGTAACCGTTATGACTCGAGCAATTAAGTTTGTAAGGGTTTTTAAAACCTGGTGCCTTATGGTCATCTGACTTGGGAGTCATCGGCCGTTAGTTTGTTACATGGGCCATTTAGAAAGATTAAGGGTGAGAATGCTTCAAATAAAAAAAAATTCAAAAAAAATTATTATGGAAAATCAAAAAAAGCAGGTTTATGAAACAGAAGACACACCAACTGCCTTGGTTATGTCTCAAACACTTATTTAAAAAAATTGACTTTTGATAAGAGATTATTAGTTTAGTTAACTCCTAGATATTGAAGCAATCAAATTATGAAGAATCCTTGTTTATTGACATATTGACTAGCAATTAGTGAGATTTACCTAAACTAGAGAGGTGATGATAGTATAAAATTCAACCTTAATTCACACACCTGAAAAGAGTGAAAAGAATAATTTTGGGGGTGTGTGAATCTCACGAGTGATGAAAAAATATATTTGACCATTGCAGCGGGAATTGACACAACTTATAAATCCATAATGCGATGCTTAATTCTTCACACATACATGTCAATTTTACATTGGAAAAGTAGATTTTAATTTCTATATTGTGATTTTGAGGTTGTGATTAGATTAATATTATGGTTTCAATCTTGAGATAAAATGCCTGGTTAACTAACTAAATCTTTTTGCCTTGCTTGATTGACTAACCACTAATTAGGTTATTAGCTGTGCATGTTTATGTGTTTGTTATGTGTTGGGTTTTGTTTTGTTTGAGGACAAACAAAAAGTCAAGTTTGGGGGTGTGATAATTGTAATTTTTATATTTATTATTTGCGCTAAATTATGATATTTTTGTTGTCTTTTGAATTAAATTCTACATAATTTATGTTAAATTGTAATTTGCAGGTAAAATTTTATGTTTATTGAATAACTGAAGAAAAGAATGCAAAATAGCAGAAAAATGACAAGATTTAAAGTACGAGAACTAAAAGAAAAATATTGCATTAATGAACTACAAATTGAATTGCACTGGGATTCAAATTCAATTGGTATTGGACTTTTATTGGATGGATTGAAAGAAAAAAATTGGGGATAAATTAGGGTATATATATATATACACAACAGAGCACGGCCAGCGAGGTTGAAATTATATAAATATTCACGTAAAAAGACAGCAAATTGGAGGCATAAGTGAAAGAAATCAGGAGCTCAATTCTGGCAAAAACAAGGGCAGAGTCTGGGAACAAAAATTGGGGCTGAATTCATTAATATTAATATATTATTCATGCATGGCCGACAAGTATCCTAGGAAAAAAAAGGAGAATTGCAGCTGCTGGAGATCAAAATCATATACACGCAAACAAAGAAAAGAAAAGCAATTTTGCTAGATTATATATATTCGCAAGAACTAATTGGAGGCAGCTTCAATTCAATTTTATCCAAGATTAATCACGTCTCGTCAATTTTTGGTGATTTCATTCCACATTCTCATGTTTAAATTCAACATTATGAGTAGCTGAATATTTTTATGTTGGATTGATGATGAAACTTATATTTTTATCATATGTTTAATTTCAAAATTTTCATGTCATTTTAATACTTGTCAATTAATTATTGTGTATTTAATGATTTAATTGCATGCGCAACAATCAATTGATTTAGGGAGTAATATTGAGACCGAGAGGTGATATATAATTCTAGCTCATGCAATAATTGATATTGACATTGACATTATAAGAGATCGAGAGATTATAATCTATGCGATCATGTTGAATTCCTATTGATTAATGCGTTCATATGTGTGTGAATTTATATAGAGATATAGTAAGTTCGGACATATGAATATGATTAGTGTTGCTCGAGAGAGATTACTAATTACATCATGTTAATTCGATCGTTTGCATGTATGAAAAAATGGCTGAATAAATTGGAATTAAATGTATGATAAATAACCTAAGTGAAATCGAAAATCCTAACTATCTAATCACATAATCTTATCTCCAGTTTTCAATTTGAATTCGTTATTTTATTTCTTAGAATCTCGCTTTGAAAATAAAACTTGATTTGATTATTAGTTGCCTTTTAAATTAAATTGAAACTAAATCAGTTTAAAACTTTATAGCAAATGCTAGTCTTTGTGGGACGATATTCGGACTTTTAAAAAAATCCACTTTATTACTTGTCACGATTCGTACACTTGCAAAATTTCACGAACAATTGGTTTGTGATTTGGTTGGACTTGTGGTGATCGATTCTAACAATATTGAGCCCGTATTGGTGGGGATTCGGAGTACCTTCTTCAACAGATGCAGTGGTAGATGAGATAACAATTTGTAATTTGAATAATTTTAAGTGTATAGGGGTTTTTTTCACAGAATTTTTACAGATGTTGTTGTTGTAGCATCTATGTTCATTTTTTTTTTTTTTTTTTTTGTCATCTTTCAACGACAAACTGCCACATATCCCTTGTATAAATTCTGTAAGTATAGCAAGGTTCATAGCAATTCCCGAGACATAAACTCAATGGCAACTTAGAAAAAATTAGAAAAGCTCAATTGCATTAGGGGAATATTTGGGGAAGTTAACATTTGAGAGATTTAACCCCACTTATGGTGATAAGTATGAAAAAGGCAGATGAGACTTTTAACATTACTAGTCTACTGCCCGTGCAATGCACGGGCAATGTCATTTCGAAGGTAATATTAGCGTTTAAAAAAATATATATTTATCTCATTTTTTGATGGATTTTTCTTTAAAATTGCATAATGTAACATTTTTTCATGCACTTGTTTTTCCAGAGTTAAGAATTATAGATACTGAACTTTATTATCAAACGCTATGAAAATATGAATTAATAACGAAAGAACATAATATTAATTGAACGACGAATGGAACCCAATAACATTGACAAATTGCAAAAAAGTTGTAATCTTAGATGACAAAAATCATAAGTAATAAAAGCACATTCTTCCTCCTATCCTCTCTTCGCATGGGACATGATGTAAAATTTATTTTATATCCTACCAGCAGGTACGAATGTGAGCTAAATAAAAGAACTCTTGACAGTTTTTTGTGTGAATTTGGAAAAAAATGTATTTACTAACGTAGTGATGAACTATACTAAATTGGTCTTCAAATCATGTGAGCAGCTCTTATCACTTTCGTCAACATCTTCAACAATCCCTTTGACAAGACATCCCGATTGAACGCTTTCTACATAGGCTTTACATGCTATTAGAATATCACGAGAATGCTTGTAGGAATGTCATATCACAAAGTCCTCGAAATGCTATGAGCAACACAACACAAAACTTAAATCAGTATACAATGAAATCGTTACCCAAAAGGAAATAATAAACTAAGATTAATTACCAAAATATGTAAGGATTGAAATGTCTAATAATAACAGTAGTACATAGAAGGATCTCAATTTCATCTTACCTTCGGTGGCCGCCTCATACTGTACACCATTGTTTAGAGAGAATGAATAAAAATATTCTCATTGTATGCCATTGAACACTTTTCTCCTGTCGCTGAACCACTCATATTTGCACGTCTAGACTTATTAAAATAGGACTTAGCATTTAAAAGTAGACCTTGTAACATGTAGCATAATTGATATATCATGGATCAACTTCTACTTTTGACTACCACTTTAAGTGTCGAGAAGGCTTAAACATTCTTTGCCACAATTGTACATGTTTTGATTGATGCGAAGTCCACCAGAGTGGTAATAGACTTGCTGTAACAAAAAGTAAGTTAGTATTAATGGAAGACAATGTATTGACATATTCGAAAGTGTAAAATGGGTTGGACACAAAAATATCTAAAACATACAAGTGGAATATTGGGATAGCTTCCAGGAAAGAAGATGTCGAAGGAAAAGAGACCATCATGGTATGGAGTTTATTCTACTCTTTTATTATAGCCCTACTCTTATTATTATAGCCCTTAAAAGATTCACTCTGAATTCAGAAACATACGTAAATATGGTATTTGATAGAGTGGCAGCAAAAATATAAAAGGTGAGGAATAGATTCATTCTAACAAACTCAGCAAAATGATGGTAACACCATTAGTTTTAACAAAATGCATACGGATTATAACTAAATTTGTTCAGATATCATCATAAATTGATCCTGAATATTCAGAGAGCTTACCAGGAAAATCAGATAATATCTTGAAATAAAAAAATGTAGAGTCCGTAAATATGATCAGAAGCTCACAGACAAAATGGAAATGGCTGAAATTAAAACGAAATATAGTTAATGGGAAAATTTATACCATGCATTAATAACGATTAGATAAAAAAGTAATAATAACTAACCTGTTATCAAGAGTATATGCACAAGAGTTTTTGAAGTTCTCTTAGCTATAGTTACTTCCATCATGGTTGTTACTTTAAAGTACCGTGTTGCCATAAATCCAAGTACGTGTGAAAAACATACACAAATATCATAAAGCCTGAAATATTCCAAATCGAAATTAGTTATTATAGAAATAAGAAATAACTAAAATCAGTAATATAATTATAACAATGAGCGACTAAGATATGTGACAAATACTTACGAAGAAGTTATATTTCTACAAATGAATGAATGAGAGAATTTCTCTGTAGACAACATTCTTCGTACATGTAATGTGTAAATTGTCAGCGCTTGATGGTTTTAGTAAAACCTTTAAAGATTTGCTTGTTTTAGCTCTTGACAATGCTACATAAAGTTGACCATGACAGAAAACTGGTTCAGGAAGATACAAACCAACGTAATCAAGTGTTTGACCTTGTGCTTTATTTATTGTCATTGCAAAACATGGTCTAATCGGGAATTGAGTTCTTTTAAAATGAATTGAAGTTTGATCATTTTTCATAGGTACAAAAGGAATTCTTGGTAAGAAAACATGTTTTCCACAATATTCACCAGTTGTAATTTCAGCAAGAATTACATTCTTATCAAATTTTCTACAAGTAAGGCGTGTTCCATTGCATAAGCCTTCAGAAGGATTGATGTTCCGCAATAACATCACATGACAGTTTATCTTAAGTTTCAATTCATGAGGCGGAATACCATTTGGAGTCAAAGTGTTCAAGAAATCTTCCTGTAGGTTATGTTCTGATTTGTCAATTGTTTCATCAAAGCTATAATATGTGAAAATTGTACCAGGAATCTGATCAAGTAAAATTCTATTAATATGATCAACACATTCATTTCTAGGAGTAAGAATTACTCGATTTCCCATCGTATGTAAATTATCAACATATGCTTCAATATTTGGAAAAACATGATTTATCAAAATTTTTAGAGATGTAATTTCATCCTCAAATGGTACAATTATATTGCTCGGAAGCTGAATGCAGTTACAACTGTGTTCTTCCTCTGTTCCATTTCCAACTCTAAGCAAATAATCAGAAAACGTGGGATCCAATTTTGCTCGCATGTTCTCAACCAACGGTAGATGTGAATACGAAGGCCATAGGTTAGAGAAGACTAAGCTAGCTTTCATTTTGTCTTCTTTTTTTCCTCTCGGTATCACTGGTAAAACTTGTCTGAAATCTCCTCCTAGAACGACCACTTTTCCACCGAAAGGTAAATTACAATCAGTGATATCTCTGAGCATTTTATCGACGGCTTCAACGGCACAACGATTCACCATAGGCGCTTCATCCCAAAGTATTAATGTAGACATTTTTAACAAAGTCCCTAGAGCCGATTGTTTACTAACAGAACAAATAACTTCACCAACTGTTTCCAGAGAATTTTAAATCTTGAATGAGCTGTTCGACCTCCAGGTAAAAGAGACGCAGATACTCCAGAAGATGCTGTAGCTAAAGCAATTAAATTTTGAGACCTTACACCTGCTAGTAGAGCTTTATATAAAAAAGTTTTGCCCGTTCCTCCTGGACCATCGATGAAATAGATCCCACTTGATTTGGAATTTACTTTTTCCATAATTGTATCATACGCAAATTGTTGTTCATTATTTAAGCTTGATGTATAGACATAGCCTCCTTCTATATTCAAATTTGTTGTCTCATCTGCAACCATTCTTCTCAACCTTTCATTTTCACCTATATGTACATTGAATGATACTATTTCATAGTCATTTATGCTTTTACCTGATGATTCTAAAATAGAATTGATGTTTTCTAAAGTTCGTAGTTCAGCATCCCTTGAATGTATATTTTCATATACATAATCATCGATCATATAAACTTTAAATTTATCCCACAGTAATTTTGGATGATCAGGGTTGCAAAGCATAAGAAGTGTAGCAAAAAGACGTCTTAAAGAAGTAGGCATTTTATAAATAATAGCTTCAGACAGACATTCTTCACAATAATTGTCTCCGCCTAACAAACTGTGTAAAAGTGCTCCTTCTCGATACGTATTAACAGTTACTCCGTTCAAAGTTCGTAAATCATGAAATGATGTTGGACCTCGAATATGATTGAGAAGAACGCGTAGGAAATATCGTTCTCCTTCAGATGGATTCGCTGCGACAATTCGTCCTATAACAACGTATTTTTTTCTGGGAGTCCAAATCTTCTTAGTTGAGTTCCAAACAAAATGGGTTGGAAAATCTCGATACAACAATGTACGCGCAAATTCATTTGCTTTATTCACCTCAAAAAACTCTGTCAACATTGTTCTTTTCGTATTTTCATTGTCAATAATAGTAGACAAATCATCTTTGTTGTCATATCTTACTTGTTGATGATTTTCGATATGAAGCTGTAAAGAATAAACAGTTGGATAAATTTCCGCCAAATTAAACGAGAAAATCCTCCACATAGCTTCAGGTGGAGATATCCATCTAGCAGATTGATAAGATGAGATTTCGTCGGTTTCTTTTCCTGTTTCATTTGTGGAAACTGAAAAATGAATACGATCATGTCCTTTATACACGT